>JAYMTA010002749.1:0-15744 GCA_036897625.1 Pelargonium cotyledonis | reverse complement strand
ATTAGTGACTTAGGTTGTTGCTTGTATTATTTGATGCTTGCTTAGCCTATTTGACCTCATTACTTGTGCTTAATGATCAGCTTGTCAATTGCAAATTGCATATGGCATTGATTTGGGTTTTGACATGCTTAACTAGTAATCACCTTTGGAAAGAGGGATTCTAGTATAATAGTTGAGTAAAGTTAGCATAGCAACTTGTCAACATTGTGTTGCCCATCCCACTATCTCACCTAGTTCATTAGTAATGCTTCCACTATTCTCTCTCTATTGTTAATCTCAAGTTTGCATTTCATTTACTTTTTAATCTTACTTGATTAGTTGTTAATTCCGCATATCGAAACTAATGATTTATTTCATGTTAGCTTTTAGTTTGGTTATTAGAGTTTAAGTAAATTAATCATATTTAGCTCACTCACTTGTAGTCCTTGTGGTTCGACAACCCGGAACTCTTTAGTTTCAATTATTACTTCGGCATATTTGGTATACTTGCCAAACACCTGCCACCTCGACCCATGCCGTTAAGAAACATCTCTCCTATAAGACTCTTCTCACATCAAGCACCCTTGGCCACACCAACGACCATCCGCACGTGATCTCCATGTGCCAACCGACCTGAGGCAATTAGTCGTCACAACTCATGGCACGTCTTTTGTGAGACATTCCTCACAGGACGTCGGTACGGGGAATTCATGATGTCAACACTCACCAAGCCTCTCTCTCTCTCTCTCCAAATGATGAACATCGGTTTGTACCACCAGTCACCATCCGCGGGTTGTCCGATCACGGGTCCTCCATTCACGAGATGTCCATGCATGGCTCATAGGTCGTCTGTGTCTGTTTGCACACCCTTTGTTCCATGCCACATTCATCTGCAGCTCATTCACTCTTGGAACGTCTATCCGCGATACGCTCATTTGCTGCTCGATTGCTTATGGCACACCCATTTGCGGCTCTCCCATCGTTCTTGCCACTTTTCGCGAATGCTATCCACACGCGTTCATCCGTTCTTCACGTATCCATGCTCGTCGTCTGTTCGCTCACTACATGAGTATTCACAGCACGCCTATTCGCAGCTCACCCATCGTTAGTGCTTCTTTTCGCGAATGCCATCCGTACGCAAACATTTTCCCTTCATCCACACATATCATGTGTTCGTCCGTGCACATTGACATTCATCCACACATGACGCCAAGTATTAAAGAAAATTCAACTCATATATCATTCCAATAAATTATCAAGTTTGTACAAGAAAAGTCTTGAAATATGCTAACCAGCTACAACAAAAAAGGTGCAACCCAAAGACTAAATTTGTGCTACGCTAAGCTATGGTCGAGTGAGACTCTGAAAATCTCGAGGAAGAGGCCTAGAGCGAGAGCCCACCGGATATACTGTTGTGGTCCCTCCAAAGGAACACTAATGGAATAGTCATTCTCTAAGAGCCACTTTTCGTCTTACTATATCTATACCTCAAAAGCCTTAAGATCCTCGAGGGATATGGTTAGGGTGGTGCACCATCTAGTGATCTGATTCTATAGGGTCCTACGAGCGATAAATACCGATATCACGCATGGGTCGGCTACATGTATCCTCGATGCTTATACTCCCGTGAAGCTGCATACTCACCTCGAAAAAAAGGAATATTAGTGTGGAAACACTTGAGTATGGGATGGAAATGAGGGTTTTTCAAGTTTTTTAACACCTCCTGGGTCTTGACATAACCTCCCCCATCATATGCACGATGATCTTATTTCTCCTATGAGTCCTACCCATGGCAAAAGCGTCTATGACCTCAATCTGGTACTCCTCTATCTAGCGAGCCTTGGCGATCAGTTGGGTCAAAGTCTCTACTTCAAGCAGCATTTGGCGGCTCAATGCCTCTTGCAGTTGGGCCACCTCTCCATCTAACTGCAATAAGTAGAAGAAATATTTAGTAAAAGAATGAAGAAATATGAAAAGAAGTATATGAAATGAGAAGTAAAGAGTATACCCTCTCTTGCTTAGCCACCACAACGTGTAATTCAGTTTCATGTCTAACCTCAAAGATAGCAGACTGACAATGCCTCGCTGACTCTCCCTTAGCTAGACCCACAACATGTCACTCTCCTACTTCTCAGCTCTCAACTCCTCCTCTAGTTGTGTAACCTCTGGCGCTCTTCTCCCTCTCAACTCTCAGCTCATTCTCCACCTGAGTAACTTTGGCAATCTTGTCCCTCTCAGCTCTCAACTCCTCCTCCAGCGGAATATCTCTAGTGTTTCTTTCTCTCTCCACCCTTAGATCCTTCTATAGCTGAGTATATTATTTAACCTCGCACTCCACCTGTCGTGATACTTGTAGTGCCAACCATATATCATCTCTAGTTAAGACTGCCTGAAAAAAAAAATGTGCAAAAGCATTAGTAACACAACTAAGGCACCAAATACATATAAGCACTAAGTATTGAAAAAGAAATAAAAGTAAAGAAAGTTACCTTCACGAGAGATTCATCAGCACGTTCTGTAATGGTGCACATCTCTTAAATGGTAGGAGATGGATGGCAAGACTTGGAAGAACAATATTGGGGAATGCTATCCAATAGCGACTCCCCCGTGTGCCCCGTTATCTCATTAGGAAGCACAAATCTAAAGTCTTCTATATTCATGTCTCCCCCCTAAGTAGCAAACTTTGGAGGTGGAAAGGTGGTAGCCTGAGTATGGGTATGGCTTGACTCCCCAACAGCTACAAACTATGAGGAGGGAAGACAGTAACTTGAGCATAGGAATGGTCAAACTCTCTAGCAGCTGGAGGCTTTGAAAAGGGAAAATCATCAACCTAAGTATGGGCAAAACTAGTCTCCCTAACAACAACATACTCTAAATAAGGGTCCACATTAATTAGGACTCTCAAAATTGTTTAATTCATTGTACTAATAGTTTTATCCTCATTTCGACCAATATGCAACCTTAAAAAATCGACTAAGTCGGATAATAGAATTTGGGAAGTAAAAACAATAAAGCTAAACAAACTTTGAAATGAACATTTTAATTCTTTCTTAGTTAGTTGCTTGCCTACTTATTCAGGATAAGCATCCCTCTAGCATCCAATATATAACTTCGAACACATCGAAGAGAGAGGCCCCTTAGGCAATTCAATAATAATGAATAGTAAAAGACTATTCATGTAAGAATTCAATCTTTTTCCCCAGCCAGTACTAAATTTTTCACCTATATTTGAAACTAAGAAAGGAGTGACATACTAAGTTGTTTCTTCATTCCGAGATAAAGGATCCCACTACTTTTACTTCTAGTGCCCTTATTCTAGAACATAGAAACTCGGGCATTCTCTAAATAAAGGGGTACCCCTTACAAAAAGGGAGCCCATAGGAGTAGAGGATCAACCAATCTCCTTGGTAGCTGCAGACTTTAGAATGGGAAGGTCACGAGCAAGAAGCTGGGTATGGATAACCTTTTCCACAGCTGGTGGTCCTAAAAGATAAAGGTCAGTGTTTAGAGGGTGGGGGTGACCAACCTCCCTAGAAGAAGAACGATCCACAGCAAGTCTTCAGAAGGTCCAAATGGGAAACTGTTGTCGTCGACCACCCCCTGGTCCTTCATCTCAGAATCGACCACTGGTTTACTAAGAGAAACCGCAAGCATCGCCCTAAGACCACCATTGTTCATCCTCACCTTAATGCCTGCAAGAGCGTTCGCCTTCTTCGTCTTAACTAATAGAACGCACTTGATAGAGTGTGAACTAGACGACCAGGGAACCGAATATCTCAAGCTCCTTAACATGATCTTTTCCATCCCCTCATCTAATGCGTGGTTGTGGTCGAGTCTCCCCTATAGAGATTGCCAGTGGACCGCTCCGGTGAATATCTCATAAATGGGGGACCTGTAAGGTATTTTAACCTAGGCGAAATTACAGATAGTTACCCTAAACTAAACACATTTTGTTGGAAACTACCCTGAACTCTAAGTTGTAACTTTGAGCTACCCTCAACTTTCCATCCTAGTGTCCGTCAGTAACACCGTTAATGACATGGCAAAAAGACCAAATTACCCCCTATGCAAGATTATAAGGTTAACAGTAAAAGAGGCACAGTTTGCTTTAGAGTCTTGATATTTGTGTGAATTAAAGTTTGTAATTCATCTTGTCTAAACTCTCTCATCTGGACTTGGTAGGGAAAAAAATTAGGTTTTCTTTATTCGTCTGGATTTGGAGTGATAGTTGTTGTAGTTCGTTTCTTGTTTGGTGGAAGAGGTATACGAAGAAGACGGATTTTGAGTTTGGAGGTTTACAGAGCAAAAAACATTAGTTGAAGGTATGTGTTTGGTTTTAGGTTTTGATCCTTTGAACATTGTTTATTGTTTTCTGAACCATTTTCGAATCCCATTTTCGAATCCATTTTCAAAATTATTGTGTTACTAAAAATGATTTTGGACAGTTAGTTTACAAAGGTTATGGCTTTTGTTTTTTGTTGATTTCTTGTCCAGTATCTAGTTTTGGTGAGTTATTGGGTTGTGCAGTTCCTGTGTTTGTTCATTGCATATGGGTCTGAAACATGCTGCCAAATGCAAACTTGATGATTTGAAACATGAACCTGATGTGAGGATTTTAGAAGTACACTATGGTGGGGAAATTGTTGAAGAACTTGAGTTTGGTTATGACGGTGGTGAAGTGAAATATGTTGGTGACATAGATCTTGCTAAGTTCAACCAGATCTACATTACAACAATTGTTAAGGATTTGGGTTGTGAGCCTTTTAATAGAGTGTTTTGGAAAGTTCCAAAAATGAAGGGAAAAGATGGATTCAAATTATTTACCAAGGACACCAATGTTAAAGAGTTGTTTGACCTCTACCAATTGGAGGATGTCATCCCTCTGTACATAGCATGTTGTCCACAACCATTAACTTCGATCACTCCATCGGGAAAACTACTAGAGGTAAGCTGGAAAGGAGCATGTTTAGATGGTTTGGAGGATGTGCTCAACCAAGAAAAGTCTCTGAATCCTAAGATTTGGTTTTGCACTTCAGGATAAATAAAGTGTATGACTTAATTTGGATACAAGCTTGGTGATGAGAATGATATGAGAAATGTGAAAGTAGTTGAAGAACTCAGTTCTGGTGATGATGAAAGCATTGCATCAACTGATTATGGGTTGGATGATAATGTTGAGGAGGTTAATGATGGTAAGTGTAGTGTAGAAGCTGTTGGGGATGAGGTTGCAAATGAAGTTACAGGGGGGTTAAGGCAACAATTGATGAGGTTGGGGATGGTTCAAATGCAGATCCTGAATTAGTTAAAGAAAATCTGGAGGAGGTAGTTGCTGAAGATGTTGGGGTAGTCAAAGAGAGTGAGGAGAAAGGAGTTAAAGATTCTATGAAGAAGAAGTTGTTGAGGTTGTTGAGCAAGGAGTTAAAGAACTTATTCAAGAAGGAGTTGTTGAGTTTGCTGAAGAAGGAGTTAAAGAGGATGATGATGACACACTAACTACTAGTTTGCACTATCAATTAGAAGAAAGCAACAACAATTTATGGGAAAAAAAAAAAAAAACTTTCATTCATTCATAAAGTCAACAACAAACTTTCATCCAAATTTGCTACATGGGTTGGTAGCTCACCATTCATTGCTACCTACAACTTCTTCCATTAAAGTCAACCTAACTAACATCAATATACCAACCCAAACAATAATTACAGAAACGAAAATCAACTTCAAAGTCTTGGAATAGAAACACCCACAAGGTTGTTACAGACCTTCTAATTCATCACCAGAATCAACACCATCATTCAACCTCATCTTCAACAAAGTGGTCTCTTCCATAAGTTGAAGATTTTGCTCTTCTAATTCTCCATAACTCATATCCAGTTTGCTAATCTTCTTACACAAACCAGATAGCGTTTTATTAATCTCATTCAAAATAATTGCATTTGAATTTCACCTACAAAAACACAATGAACTCATAAAATTCAAGATTCAAATATGCTCACAACTGAACATTTAGGGTTCCCAGCAAAAACAAAAATTCATAAATGAACATTTAGGGTTTTCAAACTTACATTGTAATTTCCACAACCAACGAACCTTCTACTTGGGTTTTCTCTTGACCATGAAGTTCGAATTGGAGCTAAAACTCCACACTTGCAAACCAAACTGCTATCACAATTACTTTTTCCCTTACTATTACTCATGGCGTCAAAGAACCAGACCCACCAGTTTCAAATGCAACGAAACCTCCTTTTTTAGAACCTAAAACAAAACCCCTGAATCCCCTTTAAAATCTAACCTAAAATTGATTCAGTTGAACGAAAAAGAAGGATGAAGGAGACAAGGATAAACTGGGTATTTCTAAAAAAATTGAACATGTGAGTAACACATGATCCACTTAAATGGATTTTCTGGTAGAGTTAACTGATAAACTCTAGAATAGAAAGTTGAGGGTAACCCAAATTTACAACTTACAGTTATGAGTAGCTTCTAACAAAAAGTGTTTAGTTTAGAATAGTTAAAGTTACAACTTAAAGTTATGAGTAGGTTCTAACTAAAAGTGTTTAGTTCGGAATAATTATATGCAATTTCTCAAGTAACCTTTTAAAAATTGGATTCCCATTTTCCATTTCTGCCCTCTTCCCTAATTTGTAAGGCACATAACATTGCATTTGGGCCGGTTAGGCATGAAAAGTACACCAGTTCCACATATTCTCCGTCATGTAACACTTGCTCCATCTTGCTCCAACTCCAATTCAAATTGATGCTCTTCACCTTCTCTCATTGCTTTCTCTATCTAAAAAGTTCTCACTGTCCGCATCGACTCGTTTTTTCCGCCACCACAAGACTTTCCTCTCTCTCTGCATCGTCATCTTCATCAGGTTCGTCTCAATTCAATTTCTTCGTCTGTTTGGTTCCCCAGAAAGCTTAGGAAAACAGAAATCAAACTTAAACACCGTGCACTGTATAACCAATATGTTCACTTAGCAGCTTGATCAGGTTTGCGAATTCTGCATTTCTGCCTTGTTTTTAGCTCCTCAGAAAGCTTAGGAAAAATGAAATTAACCTTAACTAGTGTGCCATGCTGAAAAAGCTTAGGAAAAAACATTTGATACCATGCAATGCAGGGACAAATGCTGTCAGTCATTTAGCTTACTTCGATTGAGTTCTCAAGGGGGAAAATAAGGTTAATTTTCATTTTTTTTTTTCAGCCATGGATTCAAATTTAGCTACAGTTCTGGTTCTATGGGGAAAGTCAACTGCTGAGAAAGAAATTGCAATCTCTTTGAAGAACAATAACTCTTTGAAGTTACCTGACGATAGTGAAGTTTCAGTTGTTTTACATTCCGAGATGGGCAAGTTACTTGTGGAAGAGTCCTTTTGCACCAATTTGTTCCTCAACTCTCTTTCAACTAATAGGTTTGGTAGGTTTCTCATTTGGTCTCCCCGGTTGCCTTCAACTCATGATGTCGTTTCCTTGTAAGTATTCCATGATTCATATTTCCTTTGTCTGGATAGATTTCTTTTCCCAATACTGAATTTCAGTTTAGTATTTGACAGCAACTTCCCCGAGCTCCCAATTGGTGCAGCTTGTGTCGCTGATGTACAATTCAAAGGGCGAGGTTGCTGATACTATTTAATGAACTTTATCAATGCATCAAAAGTGGTGGAATTTAAGCCCTTTACTGAAATAAAGTGCTTGATTTGTAGGCCGGACTAAGAATGTTTGGGAGTCTCCAATGGGGTGCCTCTTGTTTTCTTTTACCATACAGATGGAGAATGGGCGTATCGTGCCTCTTTTACAATATGTGGTATCCTTGGCAATGACGGAGGCGATAAAGGATCTTTGCGACAAAAATGTAAGTTTGCTTCTTTTGGAAGTACAATGAAGCACCTTGTCAATGTTAAACAGAGTTCTCTGATTTTTTTTTATTTTTTATTTTTTATTATTATTTTTTACTATGGAAGATAATAGTTGGAGACCAATTATCTCCAGAAATATATTACGTGTATGGAGAGTATCCCAAAGTAGACTTAGAAATTATAATGTGAATTGTGAGTCATGGTGTGTTGCTGAGCCGAGGTTTGAACATCACTATTCTCATTCTGAATCATTGTATGTTTCAGGGTTTGCCATGTATTGACCTTAAAATAAAGTGGCCAAATGATCTTTACTTAAATGGTCAAAAGGTTGGAGGCATTTTATGTACCTCGACGTACAGTTCAAAGAAGTTCAATGTCAGTGTTGGTAAATACTTATCTTCTTTGTCACATGAATCTCTGTAAGAAACGATTTCTAGATTGGCTAGCTTAAATTGCTAATGAAAAAATGGCTCTCTATAATTTGTCTTCCTTTTGATGGTTTGCTCGCTTTGCTCTCCTTTCAATATAGAACTGCACTCGCCATTACTTCATTCTAATTTCAAAAGGATGCTTCTAACTTGTTTGAGTAGATGATGCTAAACAATCCTTATTTGTTGCAGGCATAGGCTTGAATGTTGATAATGAGAAACCAACGACATGCTTGAATGCAGTATTAAGGGAGTTGTCTGCTGTTGATTACAACTTAAGAAGAGAAGATATTACAGCAGCATTTTTTAACAAGTTCGAGAATTTTTTTGATCTATTTATAAATCAAGGTGAACTACTTTTTCCAACTCTGTTTATTTCAATTAGCATATTGTCTTCAGTTTTGCTGTCATTTTCATTGAATTTTGTCTAGCTCCAGTTCTATATTTATATATGTTTCTTGGTTCACCCTTATTAGTAAATTGAAATGACCCTATCAACAAACTACTATTTAATATTCTCCAACCTACCAATGGTAGGATAATTTTTGTTTTCCTTGTAATATTTTTGGATATGTAAGCAGGTGATGGTCTGTGGTTTTGTCATTATTATTTAGGGTTAACATCCAAGCTTAATGAAAAACATAATGTATTTTGTGGTAGCCTAATCATCTATATAATGAAGCTCATGTACTCAAGATAATAGTATCAAATACACTACACTCCTAAAACATTTCTAATGTTCTTGGCTAAAATATGTCTGCACATTTGTTGCCAGAGTTAAACGCTAAAGCTGAACAGCAAATTCTTGTCTGAAGCACACTTTAAAAAACTGCTCCAGTTTTTGTTTACAAATTTTCTAGGTTTTGATTTATCTTTCAGTTAACTTCCTTTCCTTCATCTTTCTTGACTACTTAGACAACAACCAAGCCATTTCCCGAACAATGTTGTGGTCGGCTACATGAATCCATTAGTAAAACTCTTTGGATCTTTCTTGACTACTAATAAGTTTTGAAAGTCCATAAATTTGCCTTGTCACCGAGTTCTGATTTTTGAATGTCCAATAATGGTAACTATCAGGCACCTATGCTTAGTTGTGCAAGCTCAAGCTTTATCTAGACAATAGACAACCACAAATTTGTAATACTCTCATCATCCCAAAATAATTGCCCACTTTCTATTTTGTTAGTTACTTATACATGAAATACCAGTAATATCCTTAAGATAAATTGGTTATAACCCCTTGAGTTTGTTACAACAAAGACACATGGGGTATAAGAAGAAAAATGCTTATTCTAACTAGCTCATCCTTAATCTTTAAATAAATGGAAAGTTTGCAATTATTTTGGGACAGAGGGATTATATTCATTAACTTTGGATCAAGTGATTATCAACTTTGAGGTTTGCCAAAATTCTAACTTGGTTTCAATTAATTGTTTCTATTGGAATTCTGTCTGACTTATGCAAATTAGGGATGTTGATGGCTATAAATTGGAGATCTCACTGATTCCATTTCCTTTTACGATGTTCATGTGATGCGTCTATTTTGACTTGGTCAATTCAAGCGCACTAGAGTAGTTGTCATCTTATCCACGTGTTAGGAAGTTTTCTTAAATGTTTGTTTTAAGTCCAAAATCCACTTGAACTTCGGTTTCAGAGTCTCGCACATGTGGCATGCGCGAGGTAACACACCAAAAACAGAGATCCCGAGTATATTTTCAAGACACCGTCTCGAGCATGAGTAAAATTTCAGCCGAAAATCACAAGTGGTTGAGTTCTAGAGAGAGAAGCAATAAGTGTAATTGTGAAGGATCCCATCCTCCTGGTGTTTATACTTCTGTTATTCGTCATGTGTCGATGTGTGGTTGATTTTTGGCAAGATGAGGTCCGCTTTGGGGTCCACATGTGGTTTGAGTTCTAGCTACTCGGGCGCACTGTTCACGGGCGCCGGGCGAGTCCGAAAGTACTCATATTCGTGCACCGAGAAGAGTATCAAAGCCCCTAGAAGCCTCTTCCGCTCAGGTAGCGTTCTAGGATTTTGATAGTGTCGGATTATCTGGGCGAAGTTGACCCATGCCTTTGTGGGCATGGCAGTCAGCCTTCCTGTACGTAGTCGATCCATAACTTCATGGGCATGGTGATTGGCCTTCCTGTACATGCTTGTATTTGTATAAGTTAGATAATCACTATGTGAATAATCAGCAAGAAATTATACTCTTCCTTCATACAACAGGCATAGAGAGAGAAAGTTCAGAGTAATGCAAGCTTTCTCATGCCCCATATCTATTGTATCTCTTAGTAACAAACATCTTTTTCATCTCCAGGCCTCAATATTTTTTCATAAGCATTTCTCTTACTGTTACTGTTTTTTTTTTTTTTTTTTTTTTTTTTTTTTTTTTTTCGGGGTTTACAAACCTTTGAGGGGGTTATTTTTGTCTCATTATGCAGGATTTAAAACTCTTGAAGAGCTGTACTATAAGACATGGTTACACAGGTGACATGCAGATCTGATAATTTATGTGGTTTAATTTCTCATTCTTATTTGGGGAGTGTGATGCTTGTAGTTTGAAGGAAGTTGATAATTTTATTGGTTTGGGATGGTCAGAAAAGGCAGGGTGGCTTGGGAAATATATCTTCTCTCTTTTCTGAATTGTGTATTTGCTTGTCAATAATCTCTACAATAGTTGGAACTAATAGTAAAAAAAAATAAAAACTACTAATTTTTCTCATTATTTGTGTATGGAATTTAAGTAACAAAATCAGGGATCCACTTAGAAAACGTATTATCAACTACTTGGAATAATATTTTGAGTTATCTATATCTTCTTTATAGCATTACTTAGGTCACATCCCTCTCAGAGCTACTACCTGTAACACTGACTGTTATTTGCTCCACGTGGCTGGCTGAACTATTTTATATCTTCTGCTGACTCTTGTCCTGTGCTAATTTTGTCTTCTCAGAGAAGCAATCTTTCACAATTTTTGATTGATTCCTTCCCTTGATGCTTTTATTTATTTTTGACTCATTAAGTCTTTCGTTTTTTTAATACATGATTGCTGCCATTTTCTTGAAATATCTCGACTCCTAAGAACAAATATAATGTTGAAGTTATTTATAGTAAACTTGTTTACCATTACTAGCATAAAGTTTTCTTTCTATGCAAGATACCATAAGTTGAGTTGGTGATGGGCCACAATTCCTGCTCTCTAGAAAGCCATAGTTTTTCTTTTTTCATTCATTTACTTGCTTAAAATTGATGTGACATGTATTCTCACTTCAATCAAACTGTACTCGTCTGCTGTTGGTTTAGTTTTGACTTCAGAAATCACTATGAATTCATACTGTGATGCATATACTATGGCTAAAGAGTCATGATCATTTTTGTGTGTGGATTAGTGGACAGAGAGTCACTGTAATAGAAGAGAATGAGGACCATCTGGTGGAAACTGAGGTCACAATTCAGGTAACTGGTTTCTAGAAAAGCCTTTTTTTCTTCTTTTTTTCTGAGTGCTAGTGAAGAAATGCTGATACAAATTTAACTAGTTGCATGCATTTTACTGCTTAAATCTGTTTTCTTTTTTCTTTTTTAGGGTCTGACATCCTCAGGGTATCTGTTAGCTATTGGTGAAGATAATCAAATATGCCAACTTCATCCCGATGGTAACAGGTATAATGTTTGAGTAGTACACTATTCTTGAATTTATGTACTTTCCTAATAATATTTGTATTGTGCATGATTGTCCTTATACAAAATAAATCACCACTTGTACGCAGGTGCACATGTCACAAGTTATAAAGTGTACCTAAGAGTACGAATGTCGAACACAAAAAGACTTGATACTTTAAAAGCAATAATGCAAATGTAAAATCAGTGACCAAAATGTAAACAAATAATTGGTTTTGATTAGGGAATTATATGCAATGACAGAATAGAAAAGATAAATAAAGTTGAAGAGTTGATGGAAAACTTTTTAAAAAGAAAATGGGAATGATATATATATATATATATTATAAGCAAAAATGGGAATGATATAATCCTCTAGACGACTAAACAACACTATACTGTGAATTAGACTTCCAATCTTTACGATTCCTAACTTTAGTTGCATAGAAACTCTGTCAAATTAAATCTTAACACACATATCTATGTTGATAAACTTTAATTTGAGTACCTCTAAGGCGCATAATTAAACCTAATTTGTTCTAGGTCAATTAACTTCCTCAAGTGTCTGGTTCAATTAATCGAAGAGACCATGCAAACTGACCAAACTAATCACTAGCATTAATAGTCAAAACAAATCTCAAATTTTAAAGCTTCATGTTGTATTTCATCTAGAGTTAAAGCAATCCACATGAGTGGACGTTAGTTCATAATTGAATCAAGATAAATTGAATCCTAAATATAAGTAACATTTCTATCATGAACACAAACACAACTGATGTGAAAAGTAAAAGTTGAGTACAAAACCAAAAAGTTGGATTGATGGTCGTTTTTGCTTTCTTCACTACAATCTTCCTTGATTGCTTGTGTATAGTTGTGCTCTCTGGCTTCTCCTTTGTGTTTTCTTTCAAAAATATTGCCCCCTGGTGAAGAATGGTGTCTTTTATCTTTTAAGTGACATAAATCTCACAAATTAAATCAGCAAATCTGATATGGTCGATGCTCCAAGCCAATCTCACTGCAGCTCCAACAATCCGCTACAGCGGTTGAGACAATTCAAGCAACCTAAAGTACTTTTCAACTGAAACATGGTAGCACGTACCAGATGCTGTAGGGAATCAAGAGCAGCTCTAAATCACATCAAACTGCACTAAAAACCACTAATATCCTAATAAGTTAAATCAAAGCAAAAAAACTACTAAAATCAAACCGCACATTAGTTGTTTTCAAGGAAATGAGTAGTTAAAAAATAAGCAAGATAACTCTATATATTATAGTCATCAATTTGCGACTTCAATTAACTATGGGGAAAGGATTAGATTGTTCAGGGCCAAGTGAAGTATATAAAAATAACTATGAAAAAGGATTGGGATTATGGTCCTAAATTGTAATCAAAATTAACAACACTCTCTCTAACTTCCACTTGATGTACACTTTTTTTCAATTGTAAGTACTATAATAAATATAATTTTGCAGACATATTTTTTACTAGATGAAAATTCGTGGATGCCTATGTCGAATGTATATTGCAAAGTCAAATGCCCCTACATTTGGAGTATAGATGCCAGATCTTTCTGAAAATATAAGAATTCTATTATGTCAAACACTATTCCAATTATGAGCTGCTTGTCTATGTTCTGCTGTTTTTGGATGCTACCCATATATTCCAAACCATCCTGATACAAATACTCGTGAAAGACCTCATCGGTCCATTTTCATTTCAGAATTGTAAATGTTAAGAGTGAAATTAGATTCACAACCTGTGTCTATCTTCATATCAGAATTGTAATGTTGTTTTTCATGTGGTTGCAGTTTTGATTTTTTCCAAGGACTAGTCAAAAGGAAACTTGATTGAAGAAGATTCCGTAGCACCTACTGGTGGTTGCAACAATCGTGCTGCACTCGCATTATGCTAACGATTGTGGATGTTTTGTTTTCTGGTTCTTATTTCTCTTTCTTTTGTCCCTTGTAATGGCTCTAGTTTTTACTATTTCTAGTCTGAAATTGATCCAACCCTCGTAATGGCTCTAGTTTTTACTATTTCTAGTCTGAAATAGATCTTGGTCAGACTTGTAGAACTCTTCTTCTATTTAATAATTTTACACCTATAGTACTCTATTTTGTATATCTACTATGAACCACAAGTGGATTGTACCAAATCATATACAAAAATTTTACTTGACAGAATTTGTGTCTTGGTCTTCACACAACCATTTTGCTAGTTAAGAATTATCATCAGGTGTGGTACTGTCATATTTTTCATATTTTGTGGGTTGAAAGTGTACTCAAGATATCCCTAATTTGATACCCTTTATCTGTGAATGTGATGTTGCTATGGATTGGTCTAACGGTCAGAAATATTGGGGAAGAAGAAAGCAGCTGCAACAACGTTTAGGTTAAGTGTCTGTATTCTTTAAATGACGTGTTTCGATTAGTTACTTGTTTAGCTACGGCGCCGTTTAGATCATCTCCTTCGTTAGCCTAACGGTCTAGTTAGTTGAGTTTGTAACTGTATTATGTTAGTTACTTGTAACAGAGTATAAAGGTGTAACAATCTAGCCCAAATGGGGGTTGAATCAATAATACTGATCTTTCGATCTTTGGTTGTGTTCCACAAAGAGGATGCGTGTGTGAATCTCTGAAATTAGGGATTTGGGAGGAATTTGCAGTTGAGTTCACTGCAATTGGTATCAGAGCTTCGTCCATCAGCGACAATGGTGACCAAGATTGAGACGGTCAAGAGGATTGCTAAGGAAAACAAGAACAGTATTGCATAAATTCGGGAGGAAATGGCCAAATTTGGTCAAGAGCAAGGTGACGATCAAAGTCCAGTTGGGAATGATGATGCTGACTCTGCGGAGCAATCTCAGGCTATGGCGAAGATGCTGATGTGAACGGAGAAGTAGGATCAGGTTGGGCAGAAAGAACCTCATCAATCGTATTCCAGATTGCAGAGAAACAAGGGAATTCAGGAATCAGGATCGGTGCAAGAGCTTTACCAAAGAGACAAGAATGGAGGCATGGAACGGGGTAAGATCTTCAAGAACCCTTTGTTGAAAATGCCTACATTAGAGTTTCCTACTTTTGATGGAACAAATGTAAGAGAATGGGAGAGGAAATGTAGGAAGCTCTTTCACTTCCACAAGTTTCCAGAGGAAGAGAGAGTAAATCTGGCATTTGTGTATTTGAGTGTGAAAGCTGATGTTTGGTTTCAAGATTTTCAGTTAGGCAGGGAGGTGTTGGATTGGGAAGAGGTTTTTAGAGCAACCACCTTGAAATTTAGTGATTTCCACCATGAAAATGTGGTGGCAGTATGTGCAAGAATATGAGGAGACTTTTGATGAGTTAAGGATGTTAATGTTAGCTAATAATAGATGTAAAAACTTATTATGTTGAATTGAATTATATCTACTACACCAAACAAGTCTCCTTTATATAGGAGATTATAGACTAGAATAAGAAATAAGCTTAAACTAAGGGAATAAACTAAACTTTCCTAAATACAATTTATTTCCTGATTCTAACTTTCCTATTCTCCACACTCCCCCTCAAGTTGGTGCATAGATATTTATCATGCCCACTTGCTTATTAAAAACTAAAAATTCTTCCTCAATAGCCCTTTTGTGAAGATATCAGCAATTTGTTGTGTTGTAGGGACAAATAGAATACAAATGAGTCCACTGTCAAGTTTCTCTTTTATAAAATGTCTATCAATTTCTACATGCTTCGTCCGATCATGTTGAACTGGGTTATTGGCAATGTTGATTGCTGCCTTATTGTCACAAAACAACTTCATTGGAACATCTATTGGTCTTTTAAGTTTT
>JAYMTA010002748.1:0-15748 GCA_036897625.1 Pelargonium cotyledonis | reverse complement strand
CTAAGCTCAATTTTCCTGAAAATGTCAGGCTCTTGAGACACCATCATCAAAACCCCAACACCACCATGCAACTGGCCATTTCTTCTCATGCACCTACTTTTACTGACCCTATTGTGCACGTTCAAGATCCAACACAGCACCCGAATCTAAATTTGACTCAAAACACGAATTCGATTCCTGGCGAGTATTTGAGCTATGCTCGTATAATTTTGGGGTCAGCTTCAGCTTCAGCTTCAGCTTCTACACCGGGTCAGTCGCAATTTTTTGGCCGCCCTCCTCCTCCTAGTGGTGGCCGGGGTAGCGGCTCAGGTGGTGGTGCAGATTTTTCAGGGCCAGGTCAATATAATAATTCTTCTTCGGGATAGATTAATAGATGGATGCTTTGCTTCTTCTTGTTTTTTCTATTTTAGGAAATATTGTAGGTGCTTTTCTTCTCAGTTTTCATTATTGACTTATATAACTTGGACCAAAGAGTACAACTATTGATTTTGGTGTTCATAACAGTATACATGCATGTAGTTTTGTTTCTTTTTGTTACTAATATTATTATTATTTTTTTTTAAATCGTAGTTTAATTTGTTTATTGTTTAGAATAGCGACTCATGCGAACTTATCACTTAACACGCAATTTTTTATAGAATAAAATTCAAAACTTGAATTATGGTGGAGGATGTATGAGTATTCTATGTCCTAGTGATTTCAAAAATAGCTTAATTAAGAATCAAATTTGATACGAGGGTAGTTGGCACACGGTTAGGTATATGCATAATACAGTGATAGCAATTCAGTTTTTGGGTTGAAAAAACATCAACCCCAATCCCATCCAAATTCCAACAAGGGTGCGAGTTTGTTCAAGTTGCTAGTCTCGGCTCCATTTCAATTTCATTTGCAAAATATGCTAGTTTGCTTCACCCTCAATTTTCTAAAAACTTAAAAACATATTTTACGAACTTGGTTAAGTTTTAGATGGCTACATATTAAGACTCAAATTGCCAGCTCTAAGAGCGACAATTTGTGCACACGGGTTGTATTTATAGTGACTATATTAAATGTGTTAAACAGATTTGAGACAAACACGACCTTAATATTAAACAGGTTATGTCAGTCGACATTATCTTAATTGTGTTGAACTCAAACTCTTGTACCATGCCACGGGTCATACATCATCTTAAGTAATATAATGGGTAGGGGTGTGAACTAATGTGAACAAAAGATCATAAAAATAGTAAAATGGAGGCCGGAGAGGGAACATTTGTTCTTTGCGTCTCTGCAAAGAAATACATCTGCAAAAGTTTTGCCGGTGACTCCTTCACACAGTGTCTCACGTTTAAAAAAAAACACGTGTATTTCATGTGCTTAAATAAAAACTGTGTTGGGCCAACAAATTATTCTGAAACCTGGGACAAATGTGTTGCACAACAAATACAATAAATATTTGCAACTGATTCTAAAACAAGTGTAAAGCTAGGGCTAGCATTTTTTGTCATGAGAAGTTTGTTTAGGCTTAACGTAATCGGTTTCGAATCAACTGGCTCACCACCTAATCAGGTCATTTTTGTGTCGAACTCGTTCAACATGTACAACTTGTTTATTAACCCCCCACTCATGGAATAAAAATGTGGATACATACATATATATATAGTGTAAAACAATATTACCGTGTTAAAAACGTTTCATCGTCAATTTGTATAACTTTAAACCCAATATTTAAATGTGTTTGCCGTGTCATGTTGTGTCAACCTATTTAACGTAATTCTAAAAACTTTCAACACAACTCATTTCTCTTTTCACTCCTCAAAAACAGATTAGATTCTAAAATAACACTAGGTATCCTACTTTTTTTTTTTGTAAAAGTGCTCTTTATGTTGATTTTTGTTTCAATTTATTTTCAATAGAACTGACAGGTCGAACCAGCGAGATTATATATAACTTGACCCACATTATTGCGGGTTTGTTTACATAAGATAGATCCGAACAATTTTTAAGTCAGACCACCTAAACCTGCACAATTGTCACTAAGCCGAAAGACTTAAGCTGAAAGGCGTAGGACACAGATCAATAAGCCTAGCGACCTATATTCTAGACCTCACCATAGACGTAAACACAATAAAAATATAGTTCAAAGGGCACAAAATCGTTCTACACAGAAACAATTCCAAAGATGAATCTCGAAATGCCTAAAAAATTATAAAACCAAATGCAATCACAAATGTTTCCCACTGCTACGAGTCGAGCCCATTTAGGTTCCGATCTTAGCCAGTGGTAAAGGTGTATGCAGGTAGTATACAACAATATTACTTTCGGTTCTAGGAAAAGCAAATTCAAGTTCTCTATTCCTAACCACTAGAAGAAATACCTTTTGGAAAAACCTGACATGTCCACAGCTGACCAATTCGGCTGGTGAAGATAAACGTCAATAGCAATTAGATCAGTGGATCCCCACAAAACACCGTACGAATTTGGCCGACCTGCAAAATACATGCTAGAAAAGATTAAAAGGTGACCAATTGATGTATTCTTTTATTCAACAAATCATGTTAGAGCTGGTAATTAGGACCCGAACCCAAGAACACCCAAAATCTGACATGCATTTTTGCAGGTTAGGCTCCCATAAAATAATATGATTAATTTTTTAGTCGGATCAGGTAACCTGCGTACTTCCTACATAAATTTAAGACCCTACCCATGTCACACCTCTTGCGAGTTGGGATCAAAGGTATGGTATTTTCAACATGAACCCGGCCCAAAGCCCGGACTTTAGCTAGTGTATGTATGTAGGCATCAGGACAGAGAGGGCATGGAAAGCTACCTGCAACTAGTGAAACCGACAGTCTAGATTCAAACTTTGAGAGCAGCTTTGTGAACCATGGTTTCCTTGTGGATCTGATGGCAACTCTTCTCGACAAGATCAAGTAGTTTTTCCAAGTTAGAGGACCACGAATTAAGAATGTCATTGCTATCCTTTGCTGTTTGGAAGCAAACTACTCCACTTGGCCTGTCAATCTTTGCCACCAACGCCTTTGAGACCACCATATCAGAAAGATGCTTCTCAGCTTCCTGAATTAGACAGGACATAAGTTAAAAAGAGTTGGTGCCAAAATAGACAAGAAAGATTGATAATTTGAACTTAAAAACATGCTTCTCAGCTTCTTGTATTGCAAACTCGTTAACTGGAAAAATCTATCTATTTTGGTTCAAGAGCTTAAATAGAGGTTGAAAGGTTTAACTTTTACACACCAACAAAGACACATGGAAAAACAAGCATATGATGAGTGATGATGTAGCTCAGGCCAATTAGGGTCATCACCCGTGACTTGAATCGAACATGATGTGAATATAAGCAGTTTAGGGTTCAGCTTAACTGTGTTCGTGTCAAATAGCCCAACATTTTAATTAATCGTGTTGAACCCATTTATTTAAATGAGTCGTGTAACCCTATAATAACCCACCCATTTAAGGATAAAATTGTATTTTTTTACACCTCTTGTAAAAATGACCCATAAATCAAATGTGCCAAAAATATTGAATTATGTCGTGTCAATCCCAACCCATTTATTTAAACATGTCAATATGTGTAATTAATCTAGTTATTTGAACGTTTTGCCTCCTCATAAACAGGTGTCATGTTGTGTAACTTCACCCGTTGAATAACTGGATTGTGTCCGTGTCATCTAACTCAAGCCATTTAATAAACGAGTCGTGTTTGGATTGACTCATGAGAGTAAAACAATCTTTCATTATACAATACATTCTAGCAACTGAATTGTAATAGAGATTGGTGCAAACAAAATCAATAATCATGAAACTTCAAGCTCAAATTCATGTGCATAAAACAAACCAAGATATATGGGATGTGAGAATAGAACATGAACAATATTCCTCAGTGATAAATAAATGCAAAACATATGGGTTCAAGATCAGCAGACCTGGTTACTTAGACACAACAGCTCCGCTAGTCTCTTCAAGGTAATCCTCGAGTAATACTTTGAAACAACAAGTATATTCTGAAAAACAAAAGAAAATGTTGAGCACGTAAATAACTGACAAACATACCAATAGGTGAAAACAATCTATTGCTGCATAGGTAAAACTAACATGTTCGATTATTCTCTGCCTAAGATCTTCTGCTGCCTTTTCACCCAAGGAGCCTCCATGCATGTTCTTCTCATCCTCAAATTCACCCTTGTAAGCATTCCAAAGGGCTGTCCATTGAATCACCTCCATTGTGACCAACTGTTTCAACAGCAACCTATAATGGTACAAAATGTAGGAAGATGTCAAATTAATCTATAAGATCATACATTGAATAATTATCATAAACACAAAAACTCCCTTGAAATGCACTAAACACACACATACCTAAAATTCGGAATCTCAGATAGATTCTTATCTTCCAAGGTAGCATTAAGAAGGCTGGACTGCATTGGATCGTGGGGTGCCAGAATCAAGTACCAGCAAATTTTCCTCAGGATCTACATACAAGCAACGAGATATTAGAGATGGAAGAGGACCATAAATGGAATAATGGATAAACCAATATGAGAGTTTTACCGGGGTCCACTGAGCTGGGTTTTCCTTGACAGATGGAATCTCATATATAGCCTTGTAGCATCGGCAAATTTCAAGGTAATCATTGTTATGGGAGTAGTACCTAAACAGATGGGAAAAAGTTAATTGATATTTGGTTCTCCGAATTAAAACACAGCAAGTTATAAAGCAATTTATTCAGTTTTCTTTATTTCTGCAAATGGGAACATTTGAATAGCCTCCAAAAAAAATAAATGACAAGTGCATAACCAAGTTTTTTTGTGTTTCTGTTTGTACTTAACTAAAAGTTAAAAGACAAAATATCATAAGTTTTCTTGTGACCATTTGATATCCGCTCAGATACCATTGTCTAAAATTCTAAATCATATAGAGCTAACTTCCGAAAACTTATGAATTCGGTTGGTAGTTTTGCCACATGAAACTAGGCTCAATCCTTTCCAATAATCCCCACAAAATTTAATGCGTGATTCTAATAGTATCTCTTACATAGAGAGTGAAAAAAAATGTCCTATACCTACTATCAAATACATGCCTTAGCCAGCCTAAAATTTTACCATAGACTTCACAAAAGATCAAATCCATAGGGCAACAATGGAAATTATAGAACATGAATACATGGTAATAACTCTGAAGAACTAACAAAGATAATAGTGAAAGGAGAAAGATAGAAACCAACATACCGGATCATCAATTCATAGTATATCTTCTTCAACTCCAAAATTGATGGTATGTCAGCTGGAGCTTCTTCAACAACATTGTCACCTTCTTTTGGTTTCTTCTTTTCTTTGGAAGCATCAACATCAAATACTCTTGGACTAATCTTCCTTGATAAAATTTGCGCACGAACATAGTCCTGACGATCTAAGCATAATCTCACCTGCAAAATTTAAATGCAAACTGAGTATAACAGCGTGCCCCATCAAATCTTATCAAGTATTCAGAAAGTAATAATACAAGATCAGAAAAAGCAGCTATACCTGCTCAAGGATGAAAGCTATTTTCTCTGTTTTTGCCATAGCACCAAACGTTTCGACCTGTAATTTAACCATCAACAAGGCGCTATCAAAGATGACATTGAGAAGGACAGAGAACTGAATGCATTAACTCCTCTGTAAATAAGAGCATAAATTTTAGACAACCCCGATAATATGACTCAAATCTCTACCAAACTCACCGCAATTTCTTGCATCAATTCTGCAGCTTCAGCTATGAGTCCCTGCTCTTCCTTGATCTTAGCAAGTTTCTTAATCAACCTCGCTCGTTCAATTTCAACATATATCTGTAGAATAATGCATCGTAAAAACAAAGTTGGAAAGAATATAATGACATTTCAAATCAAATCAACCAGGGAACAAAAATAGCTGTCTCCACATATACTCACCTTCCCTGCAGATACACTGTTGAGTGTTTTAATGAGCTCAATACGAGTTTCAACATCTGGTGTCTGATCAATATATTGCATTGCTTGCTGAACCATAGCAGTTACAGCCTGCAAAAAAAAATACACATCAAATGAAATGAGCATTAACTGAAGCACCTTCCACAAAAAAAAACGCATGAAGAGACACATTGTGAGACTATCAGACTACTTTAAGAGCAAACTGTGAAAACTCTTATCCAAATTTCTCAAACCCCTATATCAATTAAATTAACGCATCAGCTTTTGCAAAATCATCAATCAAACAACTTTGAATTTCTCTTGAACATATAAAACTACAATGGAAACATCTCCTGCAAAAAGATACAGACACAAGTAGAGCGGGTAGAGACACAAAAACTATATTATACTACTTTAAGTGCAACCAATGAAAACTCTTATCAAATCACTCACAAACTATTTATTTCTGTAACCACTATATCAATTAAACTAACAAGTCAACTACTTCTGCAAAACACCTAAATCATATCACAATCAAACCATTTCGAGTTTCTCTTAAACATACAAAATCTATTAAGGAGCACACAATTGTACCATTCTAAACTAAGACATTATCCGTCAAAGATGTTCGCTTGCATTTATTTGTTTGCAGAGAATACCTCAATACAAAATATCATAATTTACAGCCAAACTTAGATAAAATTAACAGAGGAACACAAATCAAATCAAATGAGCATTAACTGAGGCATCCTGCAAAAATATACACTCTGCCAGACTACTCACTACTTTAAGTGCAAAGTATGAAAACTCTAATGAAGTCACTCACAAACTATCTATTTCTCACCACTGCATCAATTAAATTAGCATACCGACTACTTTTGCAAAATCATATCACAGTCAAAACATTTCAAATTTCACACAAACATATAAATATATTAAGGAACGGCATCATTCATTTAGGACATGCACTTGACATCAACACAAAATATCATAGTTCACAACCGCACTTAGATCACATTGACATGCATTTCAGCTAACAAGCACATTCCAAATTACTCGCCAGAACGCAAAATTACACAAACATCTCATAATCGCATACAATTGTGCTTAAGAACACATTTCATCACTATAACAGAGCTACAATTATCCAAAAAGAAGGTTTCAAATTATCTGTATATTCAGGTACCTGCTTGAGCTGACCACGCTTCTTAGACAAGGTCGCAATCTGGTCATTGAGAGTCTTCCACGCTTTAGCTTCGAAGCAGAGCTGAAGAATCTCAGTGACGGCATTCCTGGTGCCGGCCACTTCTCCGGCCAGCCTCATTTGCTTCTCTACATTCGACAGTTGCTCTATCGACGCTTTCAAAGCGAAATCACCTTCCTGAAATGTCATCAAATACACACAAAACATCAAATTCCGAATCAAGAGTGGGAAAACACTGGCGCACACACTGATGGAGAAATCGAAGCATCAGATCTGAACCAGAAACCAATTGGAGGGCGTGAAAAGCATACCATGTTGAATCGAAGAAGCAAGTGATCGGAGACGACGAACAAGCTTTTTAAGAGATAGCAGTTCAGAGAATTGAAGCACAATCGAAATCGAAACCCTATGAGAGAGAGAGAGAAGACGAGCAAATAAACCTCTCCAACACGAAAGGTTTCTTCGTCTTGGATCTTGCAGATGTACCCTTGTACTTTTTGTATATTATGTTTCTGCCCTAACGAGAATTTCATTTTCTTTTTTCGTCTTGGATCTTGCAGATGTACCCTTGCATTTTTTGTATATTATACTTCTGCCCAAACGAGAATTTCATTTTCTTTTTTTGTCTTGGATCCTGCAGATGTACCCTTGTATGTTTTGTTTATTATGTTTCTACCCAAACGAGAATTCTATTTTCCTTTTTAAGTCAAATTTCAAACAAAAAGTGTCCTTGTACTTTTTGTGTTGTATGTTTTTGCCCAAACGAGAATTGCATTTTCTTTTCAAATCAAATTTCAAAAAAATATATTTTTAAGGTAGAGTTGGTTATTCAAATTTCATGTTGGATTTTTTCAGGTTCAGATCCGAAGATCCAATCCGGACCCGACTTAGGTTTTTCATTGGGCTTTGTACAGTGTGAAATGTACAAGTTTGTGTACATTTGCTCAAGTGGCTTCTAAGTGTTTTCACAATTCTAACAAGTAAGATTCACAACTCTCATACTAATGAAGTAAAAGTGGTAACAAATACAATGTTATGAACAATATCATCTCTCAGTGTTAAATTCTATAGCAAAAAATATTGTTTCGTTGAGATAGTGTTTGATTCTATTCTCATTTGGTTTGTCACCTTCAAACATTCTCACCTTCAGCGCTACGTCGTTGAGATAACTTTTGGAGGTCACCTCCGATCTCTCTATCATCTTCTACCTTCTCTCTTCGACTGTCGTCTAAATGGCTAACCCTAGCATCACGAACAAATCCCGTTGGCGTCTCCTTTTCTATGTATGCGCGAAAGTTGTTCCTTGAAGCCTCAACCTTACTACAAAATATTTCAAATATATTCTTCAAGCATCTCCTGTCATACACAAGTCTAGTGTCTATCCCATATCGAAAGTTCTCGTACGTGGTCTGCAGACAAAACAAAATATACAAAACTTAAATTACGGTGAAACATTGGCATGAACAAAAAAAATGATTGGGACGACCATGGTGTGTCTTCACAAACTCATTTGCCCAAACATGACATGTGCAATGTACCGTATTTTGGCCCACAGTTATTGAACTAGACATGTTTATGTTCATTTCTCATATACTCGTTTACTCAATTTTCAACATGACACATACTCAATACGTGAACACAAATTGTCAGCTCGAAATGAATTATGATTGGGACGGCCATGGTGTGTCTTTACAAGCTCATTCGCCCAAACATGATACGTGCAATGTACCATATTTTGGCCCACAGTTATTGAACTAGACATGTTTATGTTCATTTCTCACATATCCGTTTACTCAATTTTCAACGTGACACATACTCAATACATGAACACAAATTGTCAGCTCGAAATGAATTACTAACCTGGTTGGTGGAGATAAGGTAGATGTGAAAGCCAGTGAGACCTCCAACAAACCATAGTAAAATGAAGCAATAAGCCATTAAAGCAACAGAAGCAGGAGACATTTTCATGGCTTTCCAAATAGTTCCATTGTCATCCATAAGAAATTTCAAGTACAATGCTGAGATTGAGAACACAAATATGCATAGGAGAGCTGAGGAAGATATGAACATGAAGAAATAACGGTAGTTTCTCTGCACACATTAGCAAAAAATAAAAGTTATTACGTTTGTATTTAGCCAAAACACGAGTGAAATTGTCGAGACGAACACTAGTTTGTTTAGTATTTTTTCAAAATTTAACTCACGAGTTGTATTTTTGAAAGTTCAATCGCTATATTGTCTAGGACCCAAATCCGCAAACACCCGAACATGCCTTAAAAAATGTGGGTTTCGGGCCATATGTATTTTGAGAAATTGCGGGTGAGGCCTTTTAAACTCAAACCCGAAAAACCCGAACCACAAATTTTAGATAAGAGTGTTTAAGTGTAGAATTGACTAATGGGCTAACAACCCACGACTATTATTGTTCGACCCAATAATATCATGTCTAGACCAACAAAAAAAATGGCACGATAAATATTACGCGGGCGTTTTAGGCTCGGCCCGTGTAGGACCGAATTACGTGCGGGTTTGACTTGATTCATGCTCACATCAATACTTGGCAACAGGTCGGTCGAAAAAAACAAATGTGTTTTTATTATACAAAATTTTTGACAGTTATAACATGTCTCGCCACTTAATGAAAAGTACTAAAGTCGATAAAGAGTTGCAAAATATAAGCTCAAGTCCGCTCAGAAAAGCTTGGAAAAGCATATTTTCGATTTTTGCCCAACCCGTCAAACAACTCAACATCTCTACCTACAAGTCGTAAGTAATTACGTGTTTGTGGACAATAGAGTAAGTTCTTACCATTCCAATGCACTGACCAACCCAAGGGCAATGATGGTCAAACCTCATTACACAATTGTTGCAAACCGAACAATGAGAGCAACGAGGAGGCCTATAAAACATGCAAGTCTCGCAGTACTTGACCCGAACCGGATAACCATTCACGACAACCTCTTTGGCTCGAGGCAACCTAGGAGTTGGTGTCTGAACTCTCCCACCACCGGCATCAATAGAAGCCGAAGAATCGTAGCAAATCTCCCCCTCCGGCGGGTTCAAGTTTCGAGGTACAATCCCGGGGTCCCCGGCGGAGGTGAGGAGAAGAAGCACCAATACCTATCCTGGCCAAAATATGGAATTAGAAACGTGGAAAATTTTGAAAATATTAGCGAAGACAAATGTTAGTAAAGAAAAATACACAAATATAAATGATGAGCCAAGCGGTTAATACGTTTTGGATTTTCTTTGAGGTCTCAGGTTCGAGCCTCCTTGCCAACGGTATGGGGAGAGATTTATGCGTTTAAGGGAACTAACAACTAACAGGGTGACGCCACCCACGGGGGTGAGAAACACTGGCCCGCAAAGCGAGCCTGCTGTCTCTCGCTTATAAAAAAAAATAATAAATAAATAAATAAATAAAAATTTAATAAAACTTAGTGGCTAAAAAAACGCGGGTCGAGACTATATTTGCTCGTCCCACATCTTCAATGGTAAATCTGATCGAACCAAAAATCGATTTTTCACAAGCGATCACGAATACGAAAAGACTAGTATAATATTAAGAGCTAGAAATGAATTGAACAAGAGGTTTAGTAGAAGATACTAACAAGGACTGTGAAGGCCATAGCAACCACCAAAATGGCATAGCCTGAATTGTGAGCTATAAATTTGTGAAGAAGGTTCCTTGCAACAAGAGTGCAAAAGATAATAACAGGAACTGTGATGAGCAATATGGTCACAACCAAGGACCTTGCATCTGGTCCAAATATAAGCCTCCCTTTCAACAAGAAAATCTGCAAAAAAAAAAAAAAAAAAAAAAAAAAAAAAAAAAAACCCCAACCCGCTGAAAAGCGGGGGAATTTCAACCAAAACGCGAAGAAATCAAGAACTCGTTATTGATATCAAACATTTGGATAAAACTAACTTACATTGTTTCCCTTCCAAACTTGATAAACACGCGTAAGAGCCATAGATTTTGGTTTGTGTTGCAGAAACTTGATGATGTGAATAGATATTAGAGAGAACTTAGGAGTTAAGGAAGGTGGATACAAGAGAATGAGAGAGAAGAACTTTTGTTAGTCTTAAGACAACAAATTAAAATAAAGAAAAAGGGGGCACAAAATAATGAGCACTAGATGTAATAAAAAGAAGAGAAAAGAAGAAGATTGGGTTTTGAAACCTTCTTTTCTGCACTTCCATGCATATGAGGTTGTAAAGTGGTTTTTGTTAAACATGGCTTTAGATTGGGTTTGGTTTAGAATCATGACTCAAAAGTTGAGAATTACCACCACCCCATAAAAAAAAAAAAAGTAATCGTAGTGTCTCGAGTTCGAATCACCTTAAGGGTACTATTAGTATTTTAGTTTAATATTTGTATAGGTATGGGTGGATATGAGCTTATCTTAGTTTGTAACTTTGTAAGACTTAATTCGATTTTTATAATTTGAAATCGAATCTGCGGAAATACAAAATTTGACCCATATATATAGACTTCATATTTTAGTTGGATGGGGTAAATTCACAACATAACATACAATGATAATGAAAAATAAAGCAAAACTAATTCTCATGGCTTTGTCATAGAGAAAAAAGATTGAGATTAGAATCAATTTGAATTTTTTTAGTGTTCTTTTGATTTGTTGACCAGAAGCTTCTAAATGTGTGGGTTTCCAATCTTGTGGTGATGTGGAGTGGTACATTGCAGAAAAAGTAGATCCCAATCTTGCACTACTTACATTTAAATTTATTCCCTTTTTCCATTTGACTATAGTCTTCTTCTTTTTTTTTTTCATTATTGTTACTATTTTGTAAATTAAATACATGTGTTTATTTGGAAAAGTGAAAAATGTCATAGATTATGTGTTGTCTAAAGTCTTGTAGACGAGATTTCACGGTTTTTACAATATATTTTTAAGGAAAAAACTAGGAGCAGAAATATAGATTTCACCTCTTATGTAATAGTAAACATTTTATTATTGGAAAACAAGGACCGACAATGTGAATTAAAAAAAAAAAGAGAATATAAAAAGATGTGAATGACACAAAATAAATCTCAAACATGTAAAAAAATATTCATGCCTCATAGTTTGATGAAGTGGTTTTAGGCAGAAAATCAAGATGTATTTAAACTGGTCTCATATGCCGCATATAATCACGCTATAAAGTTAAGATGATTTGGTAAGATTACGGCGTGATGTCCACTTGACAATGACTAAATATATGCTATTCAAACAGAAAACTCACATGAGACAGACAAAAATGATGTTATCGTATTATATATAAAAACAATATTACCTGTGTAGATGTCACATCAGTACTACATAAACGTCACACCATCACAATCTAGACATTACGTTGTTTGTATATATAAAAATAAAAGAAATCAGATTAGTGCCACGTCATCTTAATTTAATCGTTACATAGTAAACTATTTTGAAACAAATGTGTGGTCAAATTGACACAACATGATTTATGGACTAAATTTGAACATTGATTAAATTATTGATCGATTTGAAACAAAAGAAAAAGTTAGTAAAAGGCCTAGAAGGCCCAAAATAATTAGAAAGAAACAAAGCCCAATAAGACAGGCCCATTGGGTCAATTTTCATTCCTCTTCACTATTGATCTAGAATGTTCCAAAACTGCAATGTTAGAAACCCTAATTCCCAATTTTTCTGTATAAAGAGCCCATTCTTCACTCTCAGCTACGCAGCCATAAACCCTAATCCCCCAAATTCCACATTACAGTTCAGAAATTGAAGTTCAGAAATTGAAATTGATTGTATTGTCGATGATGATAGATCCAAAGGCTTGTTTCTCAAGAACATTCGCAGTGGCCGCCTGAGAGCTTTCGCCTTCGCCAGGCTTGAGAGCTTATGCTGCTTCTTTTCCTTCCTTGGATGTCTGAGACTTCTCTTGCTTCTTCGCTTAAGTTTTTGTTTTTATTTTTTTCATGCTAAAACATGTGATTCTCACGCTCGAAGGTTCATTTTTTTTTTTTTGCATGATTGGTTGATTTGAGTGGTCCCCTATATTGCTATGGTGATTAATTTTGGTGGGTAGTAATTGGATTTGTTAAAATGTGTGATAATTCGTGTGATAAATAGGATTGAAGCCTAACTTTGAAAGAAAAATATAATGATTTTGTGCAGTGTTGGTATTAACTTGTAATGAGTTAAGCTTGTAAGTTGAAGAATTATGATTCACTATGTGTTTGTTTCTCTTTTTATCATCTATTATTCACAATGTTAGCTAGCGTATGTAATTTTTATGTAACCATGTGATTCCCATTGTTGAAGGGACTAATTGAGTTGGATGATTTACTGATTTGACTGAAGCTTAATGTTGAGAATTTGAAATGATAGATACCTTTAGTTGGCTATGTAGGCATTTGTGGTATATTATTTTGTGTGTTGTTAGGTTTCAAGTCAACTGTTCACTAAACTAGCTAATTATAGCTTAATTTGATGTATCCTTTCAGTTATGTTTTGTTGGTTTTGAGAAAACATCTCGTTTAACTATGTGTGATTGTCGATTATGTTTGTAGGATAATTTATTGATCTGATTGTAATTCTGGCATTTACATGATTGAAATTTTGTGTCGAATATAGGGATTTGGCACCATATGTCTATCCCTTCAGCATTGTTATTGTTGTTCCAGGGATGAGCAAGTCCCTTATAGATCAAACCATCCACTTCACTTTGTCAGCGGTCTATTTTTGGTTTCTTGTTGATCATTAAAGGATGGAACATTTCATTTATGAAATTTTCAAGTAATGATATCATTTGGTTTTCTTGAATGTTTATGATGACAAATCCTAAGGCTTGTTTCTCAAGAACATTCGCAGTGGCCGTCCCCAGAGCTTTCGCCTTTCGCCGGGCTTGAGAGTTAATGCTGCTTTTTTCCTTCCTTGGATGTCTGAATCTATATTTCAACATATTTGCTATAAAGTGCTAATGTTTTTAGGAAGATAAACTTGAGTTTTTGTTAGTTATTCATTGGCGGTGATGATAGATCCAAAGGCTTGTTTCTCTAAACATTCGCAGTGGCCGCCTAAGAGCTTTTGCCTTTCGCCGGGCTTGAGAGCTAATGCTGCTTTTTCCCTTCCTTGGATGTCTGAGTCTTTTAAATGTAACTTCTTTACTATGAATTGTAAGTATTTTTAGTTTAATATATTTATGTTTAATTTACTTGCTTGAATAGCTCTTGCGGATTTGGAAATTGTGCAATGCTGGTATTTGGGAGTGATGATATATGCACTGGGCTCTGAGCAGTTTATTACTGCGTTATTGATGGAAATGCAGCCTAGAAAGCTTTATCTGACTTTTCTTTTGCTTGTGTTTTTAATCTTCAAGTTTTCATCGCCCAATGATGGAAAAACATACTTATTGAGCGGTAGCATGGTCGGTATTCACTATAAGCTTTTCTTACTACCACCCGTGTTCATTTTCCATCTATTTCCTTCATCCTTATTCTTGTGTGTGTGTGTTGGTGGTAGTGATGTAAAGCTTTGTGTGAGTTGGTACCATTGCCAAACCGAATATGAATTTTTAAGCTATGAGATCTGAGGGCTTCATGTATACTTATTACTTGTGATCCTTTTGGAGTACATTTGTTTTACTTGATTTTGCTGATTTTCCCATGACTTGACAATTAATTCACAACTTGGTATTTTCTTGCACTCTCTTTTCTATTCGAGTTTTCTCTGGTTTCTTTGTACTATAGGTCCTTCCGAGGAAGGAAAAATGTTTGAGCATGGAATGTGGCTATCATGAGTTATTCGAAGATTGTTGTGGCCTACTTGAGGTGATTACTATCGACTTGAATGTGTAATCTTGAAGATTGGTGTAACCCATTGAAGTTGATCACAAGTTATTCGAAGATTGTTGTGGCCTACTTGAGGTGATTACTATCAACTTGAATGTGTAATCTTGAAGATTGGTGTAACCCATTGAAGTTGATCACGAGCTACTCGTTGATGATTGTTGCAACTTTTATCTCTCTAGTTTGTTACCTTGACGATTTGTAATGTCGATCTTAAATGTGTAATCTCTACTTGATGTGATCAAATGAATTTTTTTGAATATGCTACCTCAAGCAATTTCATATTAACCAAATCCTATGTTTAAGGTTGTTGTAACATACTAAAGTTGCTATTTGTTAATTGCAGTAAGTCAAAATTGATTGTTAGGTAATGCAGGTAAAAATAAATTTTGTTGTTGATTTCACTGTTAGGTAACAAGGTCAACTCTTGACGAGATTCGATGCACAATTAAGAAATTATAGCATCTAATTAAGTGGGAATAAAAGTTTTTTTAGTACTCAGACTTTGGTCAAATATCCAATCTAGTATTCAAATTTTTATTGTGTTTAATTGAATACCCTACACTTCTAATTTGTACCCAATGTAGTACTTACACTTATATTTTGTATCCAATATGATACATACCGTCAAATTAGCTGTTAAATGCTTCTGACGTGGACTGTTTTGTGCTAGACTGGAAAAATGTTGCGCACGCGGTTGAAATGGCCACATGGTGCTTGCCACGTGTTGAATGACGTGTAAAATAAAAATTAGAAAGAGAGTCAAACTTCCGGCAATTACAAAATCTCT
>JAYMTA010002747.1:0-15749 GCA_036897625.1 Pelargonium cotyledonis | reverse complement strand
TTTCAACACAACTCTCACATTCAAAGAATCGAAACAAAAAAAATATTTATTTCTTTAATTTTAATATGATAGTATGATAATCGATTTTTTTAATCTATTATTCGTTGAACTTATAACTCAAACCGCCAAACCGACCGAACCAAACCACCCAATAAGTGTATGGTTTGGTTCGGTTATACCTCAATAATTTTTTATGACAGTGTCACTTTTTAGTAAACCGCTAATAGTGATTCGGTTTGAAAATTAAAAAAACCGACCGAACTGACCGCCGACCAACCCTAACAACAACAAACACAAAACAAACGGTGGTTACTTGCTGTTCAAACACGAACTCCACCATTTCTATTCTATTATTCTTGTCCCTTCTTGACTTTAAACCACTTCTCCACCGGTAATTTCCCGCCACCAACAAGGGCATGCCGGTGATTCCACATTCTAATTTCATTTGTCTCTCACATGGTCCCCATGGAAAAAAGAAAAGAAAAGAAATTATTCTGCTTCGGCTTTGCTCTGTTCCATTTCTCATTCTCAAAACTCTAATTTTCTTATATTTTCCTTCAAACTAGTTGATGACATCTTGAGTGAAAAAACAGAGCAATTTCTGTTCCATTCAAGAGGTTCAGAGGTAAGCTTCAGCTCATTAAATAATTTACCTGAACCAAGATTCATCATAATTTATTGGGTTTTGATGACTTCCCAACGGTTCCAAAGGACCTGCCTTTAATTTCTCCATTGAAGATTCAACAAAACCCTCGACAACTTTCTAAGCATTTTCTCAAATTTGTACTTACATGGCACAAGGGTGATGATTCCTCTGTTTTCTTCAAAGCCCAGTTCTTCTTCTTCCCCAGAATGATCCTTCACGAATCAAGTTTAGTTCTTTTCGTCACCATCGTCGCGATTCTAATTGCCTCCTCCGCGGCGAAGATCACAACCCACTGCGCTCACTCCTGCGGCAGCGGAAAATCAGCCAAGAAGCTCAGCTACCCATTTGGGTTTTCCGGCGACTGCCCCATCCGATTGGGCTGTTCCGGGGGCTCCGGCGAAGTTTCAATCGGGAAATTCCAAGTCCAGAGCGTGACCCAAAACAGCATCTTCGTCAACCTCCCGGCGAAATGCAACCGCCGGGTACACTCAATCGCGCCGCTATTTGGCCCCAACTACGCTCTCTCATGGCAGAACAGCTTCCTCCACCAGAACTGCAACGGCTCTCGGAGCGGCGGCTGCTTCGCCCCCGCCGGCTTTCTGGAGAATCAGTTCAGGTTGCTGAATTGCAGCAGCCACAGGAGCGGCAACATAAGCTGCGTCTCGCCGAAGGACAAGAGGCGCGCCGCCGCGATGAGCATCGAGGACGTAACTCAAAATCAGTGCCAGTCACTATTCACGACGATTGCGGTGGATTCGAACAAGAACTCGCTCGAGTTCCAGACGGTGGAGCTGGTCTGGTGGCTCAATGGGACTTGTCCAAATCAGTGCCATCCAAACGCCAGCTGTACGAAAGTTTCGCTTGCCGGCGGGAAGGAGGGATTCCGGTGCCGGTGCAAAGATGGGTTCCACGGCGACGGGTTCATGGCCGGCGGCGGCTGCCAGAGAGGTCAGTCCCAAATCCCAATTTGCCAGAAAATATATATATATTTTTCAATTTAACCACACAATATTTGATAACTTAATAGGTTAACAATCTGGTCTGCAATAAACTATTGAATCTGGTCTGGAAAAAAACCTAGATTGTTATTAACAATCAATTCATCATCTTATAAATTTTATTACCATTTATGTTCTGACCTTTTGATCAGTCAACAATATTGTAACATGTAGCTACATATTTATGTAACAATCTAGTATTCATCTTCTGTTTTTTCTCTTCCTGATTGATATGTTATCAGTTACTGATTGCAATGCTACAAATTACATGTCTGTCAAGTGTGGAGGGACTGCTAGACTTGCCATTCTCGTCGGAGGTAAGCTTGGAGCAAATACTATGTAACATTATTCGTAAACTTTGTTCTTGCTTCTATTTGAGTGGTAATTTATTTGTCTACTCTACTTCATTAATCTTCTTAGGGATTATTGCTGGAACTTGTTTGGTGGTTGGTCTGGCTCTTGTATGTCACTTCCTCAGACGGCGGTCCGTTAATCTGAAAATCCGGATGAGCACGAATCGCCTTTTATGCGAAGCTGCGGGCAACTCTAGTGTTCCTTTCTATCCGTACAAAGATATCGAAAGAGCTACTAATGGTTTCTCATTGAAACAAAGACTTGGAACTGGGGCTTATGGCACAGTTTATGCAGGAAAATTGCACAATGATGAGTGGTTTGCCATAAAAAAGATCAGAAATAGAGACAATGAGAGCACTGACCAAGTCATGAATGAGATTAAGCTTCTCTCCACCGTGAGCCACCCGAATCTTGTTCGCCTTTTGGGATGCTGCATAGACAATGGAGAACAGATCCTCGTCTACGAGTTTATGCCAAATGGAACTCTTTCTCAGCACCTACAAAGAGAGCGCGGCGATGGCCTTCCATGGACGATACGCCTCACTATTGCTACTGAAACTGCTCGTGCCATTGCTCATCTCCATTCTGAGATAAACCCGCCCATATATCATCGAGATATTAAGTCTAGCAACATCTTGTTGGATCACAACTACAATTCCAAAGTAGCAGATTTCGGTCTTTCGAGACTTGGCATGACTGACGACTCCCATATCTCCACAGCCCCGCAAGGGACTCCAGGCTATCTTGATCCTCAGTATCATCAAAACTTCCATCTTTCTGATAAAAGCGATGTTTACAGTTTTGGAGTAGTTCTGGTAGAGATCATAACAGCCTTGAAAGTGGTTGATTTCTCTCGAGCCCACACTGAAATCAACTTGGCTGCACTCGCCATTGACACGATCGGAAGGGGCTGCATAGACGAGATCATAGATCCCTTCCTCGACCCAAATAGGGACGCATGGACGCTCTCCTCTATCCACAAAGTGGCTGAGCTAGTATTCAGGTGCCTTGCTTTTCACCAGGACATGAGACCTACCATGACAGAAGTGGCAGATGAGCTAGAAAACATCAGGCTAAGCGGGTGGGCGCCAATGGAGGAAAAAGTATGCACGGGATCATCAATGGCATCCTCAGGCTCATCCCCTTATGACGGAAGTGAGATGTCAACGCTAAGCAGTATGAAGATTAACAAGGCTACAAGACGACTAATTTTCCCGCAGAGAGTAATGTATTGTCTGAAAACAATGGAGGAGGCCAAGGATAGCTCGCCGGTTTCTGTACAAGATCATTGGTTTAGTGAACAGAGCTCTCCCTCAACCAACAGCTTGCTGGATAATGTAATTCATTGATCTCAAATATCATTACATTGTGTTATATTGAAATGTAACATTCGATACTGAATTGATAAACAATACTCAATCTGCAATGTCTACAAAACCACAGTTACTGATTGCTTCATTGAATCAACAACAATCAAATACACAAACCTAAATTACAAATTCACATGATTAACAAGAGCAAATTGATGAATATTGTTCCGTTAATCAAGATTTCTGAGCCTCAGGCCCCAATATACTGTTCACAATCGACGAAGCCACAAAAACCCCGACCACCTCCGCTCCGGCCACCACCCCAGCCTGCGCGAAACCACTGAAGCTCACCGCTTCTTCAATTTCTTTCTCCGCCGACTCAATCCCTTTCTCTGCCGCCACCACTCCTTTCTCCGCCGTCTGGAATCCTTCCTTCACGATCTCCTCCGCCTCCTCCTCGGCCTTCTTCAGCTTCTTCCTCAGCCCAAACAGCCCGATGTCCTCCGCCCTCGAAGGCAGCTCACTGGCCTTCAGCGCCGTCGTCGCCGACAGAAGGAACAGCAGCTCTCTCCGGCGGGGGAGGGAAGCGGTAGAGGGAGCGCGAGCCGCCGGAGAGTGGACAGTGCAGCGGATTGTGCGCGCGCGCGGGTGGGGCGAGAGGGTTCCGAGCAGAGGTGAGATTGCTGAGGACGCCATGGGAGTGAGCGAGTGAGGCGGAGGTTGTGAGACTGACCGCAAATTATGTGGTCATAGGAAGGCAAGTTATCTGCAATACGTAGTGGTAGTGGTAGTGTTGGTGCATTTGGTCAGCCAAGCGAGTATGTGTTGCTATTGGTTGATGATTTTCCACAATCCACAATAACAACTACCATTTCACATCCTTCCATTTCTTTTCAAATAAAACTATTATTTCTATAATGTTGCATACCCTACATTTCAAATAGTATGATTTGATGGGATAAGATGAGAGTCTTTTTTCCATTAAAAGCCTCTTCAATTGAGTTTTCATGAACTTAATTAACAAGGGGCATATAGTTATTATGGATGATTGCATTCAGCATATTCAAAAACGTTTGTGCAGTTTCTGACGACTTTTGTTGAATGTTCTGACAGTGTTAGTTGAAGATCCCACCATATCTCAATTCAAGAAATCTGTCGCGAGCAGGCATTGTTTTTGTTACGAGAAAGACACCACTCACCAAGATCTGCTCACTGGCGCGAAATACGCTCACAACATAAATTCTTATGTTTTTTACAATCTCATCAACCACATTATCCACTCATAGAGCTCAAGCTTGTCTTGTTTTGAGCTAAAGAAACTTGATGCAGCGACATGATCATAAGTGAGACCACGACAATATGGGCTCAAGCTCGCTTTGGCTTGGTCTAGAAGGGCTTGGTACTACAACATTGGAAGCGAGACAACAATCTGGGCTTGGGATCACATTGGCTTGGGTTGAAAGGACCTGGTGTTGCGACATGGGAAGCAAGGTTATGAAATCCAAGGCTAAAGCTCAGCTTTTCTTGGTTTAGATCTTGGCAAGCTTGAGGAGCTTGTCCATTCTTAAGGAGTTTGATCATTCTTGAGGTGTCTAGCCACCTTGAGAAGCTTAACCATTATTACTTATTAGGGAGTATAGATGAGAGGTGAGTTGGGTAGAAAGGTGGTCATGCAAGGTTGCATTGCTAGAAATGCAGCTTTAGTAATCCGGTTCACTTGGACATCATGTTGAACATTGTTATAATTTAATAAAACTTGTATGACATGATCTCAAGTGAAGATGTGATGTGTCAGTTGTGCACATGCGTTACTACTTTGTGATTTGTTGTTTTAGTTTATGATTTTTTTAAAGTTGCATCAAATATACTTGGAACTCGAAAATCAAAATTAGATGGAACAAATATGAAAACAAATGGATATGAACAAATCTGTATATGAACCCCAAGAAAAAGAACAAATTAATTTCCTTACTTCAAAAGATTAAGAAATAAAATTCTTACATTTATCTTAAGATCTTTTTTCATATTCTTGCAAAAAAATTTGCTAAAATAATTATGTGATTGCGAATAAAAATAAAATTTCATGTGCACCACCGCATATATGATATTTTGTGGCCGAATTTGAAAGAAATTGTGGTTTTGTTTTACAAAGAGCGTACAATTAGTAAAAATTGGGACACAGCTCCAAGCGGACTGTCTAGCAACTGCTAGTGAGAGTTCTAGGATTTTCAAAGAGTTAAGGAAGTATGCGGCGGTTCAAAAAGGAGAACAACGAGAGGAGCAGGGCGGCGGCTAGAGCGGGGGTGAGAGCAACGGTGTGAGCAATAATGAATGTCTGTGCGTCGGGAATGGTTAGGGAGGGATCAATCGGCAGGGGGTTGGGACTATCAGATCGACGAAGGCAAAGAGAACGAGAGATCGGTGATGGGTTCAGATATGGGGACTGAGTTCAGGATGTTAGCTTTGGAAGCGGCGGATGAGGCGGTAGAAAAATCACTTTTGGGGGCTGAGGTTGCGGTCAAAGAAAAGGCGAGCCTAAATGAGAAGACTCGCTCGGACAAATGAGTCATGGAAGAAGAGGTGCCAAGAGACCCGTGTCGGTTCTAGAGATAGGATCCGGAATGCCACATATAGATGGATTGCAAGTTTGGAGGCTTTTAGGTCATTGTTTTTTTAGGTCGTGGTTTTTTAGGTTATTTATGTTTGTTTTTTCTGTTTTATGGTTTGTTTTTACTTTAGTTTCGGTTCTTATCTTTGGTTAGTATGTTGATTTTCGTCTAGTTTCGGTACCAAGATTGAGAATGAGAATTCTCAAAGTAGACAAGTATGTAATAACAGTAAACAGATTGTATATAGGAATCTGTTCTATATCTAGTATTTACTTGAGTCCTTGCCAGAGTACCCGGTTTTGGCCCGGGATTTTGAGCATGATTAATATATCCTTAATTTAAATTTAAAAAAAAACGTGCAATTAGTCACAAATTCATACAAGATATTTGAAATTTTTATTTATTTATCTATTTAAAATTCATTGGAATTTGAAAAGAGGTATATAAAACGCGGGTTTAAGGCACGGAGACAACATTTTTCACTTCATATCCAATTTTCCGCCATAAGGGTTTTGAAGTGCTTCCCTTTCCCTGTCTGTGACCAACACCACACCACACCACACCACACCATGGTCGAAGAAGAGTCCATCTCCGAAACCTCAGCCACTATGCCCCCTCCTGCTCCGCCGCTCCCATGCCCTCAGGCTTCCAACGCCACCATCGAATCGATCACCCTGGGAGGCACCGACTCCACCTGCAACAACCTCAACGCCACTTCCTCCACCGTCACTACCAGCAATGCTGAAACTTCAGCTCTTACTTCCGACGGAGATCGCGATAAATCTCTCCAGCTCGCCGGCGAATTCATGGCCAAAGGATCCCAAGCCCTCAAGGAAAATGATTTCTGCGAGGCTACCGACTGCTTCAGCCGTGCCCTGGAGATCAGGTTTGGGTTTCTTTTTCCCATTCTTACTTCAAGTTTTCTTTGCAATCTCTTTGCCAGACCATTGGCTCAGAAAATCACGTTATTCGAATTCGGCGAATCTCTAGGGTTTTTGTTGTGTACGATGCTTTGCTTGTTCGTCTCTGAAAATTTCGGTTATTACACACTGTTCATCATAAACCCTAGCGCTTGGTCAGTTGAGGTTAGGCGTTCGGTTGTTGATTGTAGTTAATTTGTTGAGAGAAAATGACCTCAAAGTACTTTGCTAGATCTGTTTACCGTCATATTTGTCTGTCCAAATTCAGTACTAATTTTGTGTGTTAGTAATTTTATTTTTAACTGTATTATTGTTGATATTCAGCGTTGCACAACATGGTGAGCTTGCTATTGAGTGTGTGAAGGCATACTATAAATATGGATGTGCACTGCTGTACAAAGCCCAAGAGGAGGCTGATCCTCTGGGTGCTGTACCCAAAAAAGAGGGAGGATCTGAGCAAGGCTCTGATAAGGATGCATCTGCTAAGAATGCTATGAACGGTGAATCCTCTACGTCTTCTGCTTCAAACAATGCTGAACTAGATGCTAGTGCAAATCTAAAGGAAGGAGTAGCTGATGAGGGTTAGTCTGCATTATTATATTTACATATTTAGTGATACAATTTATTTGATCACAACATATTTGTTAGATTTATCTGATCTGCATCATAGAATAAAATTATTTAGGTAGTGTTTGGATTAGAATTTTTGAGGAATGAGAATCAAGAATACACAGTAAAGAGATTTCCAAAGTTCATGTTTGGTCATGAAAATGACCTGGAATGTGAATCTAATTCTCATTCCCATTCCAAATTATTTTTTAATCCAAACATTACCTTACTTGTTCCTTGTTGAAGTGGAATGTAGTAACTAGTCACGTGTGAGTCTTTGGGCTTTAGCATTTAAACTAACTTATGATGTAAAATATAAATTTTGGATTTGTTTGTGTGTTCTCTACTGTCTGAATCTTTTTTTGTTGTTGTCAATATGGATATCTTAGATTGCTTTAAAAGTTTCAAATGGATTACTTAGAATGTGCATCTCATGGAATCATAAAATCATGATTTAGATTACAACACCGTAACTATGATCTGTGAGAGGGGAGAGAGTTTATGTGTTGTATCATCTATTCATTACGTAGGACGAGCAGAACTTTATACGATTTCCAACTTTTGTATTTAATGGGATAGTGGGATACTAATCTATCTGCCATATTAACTGTTCTGAAATTTACTTAACTATATTGTAAATGAGTTTTTTTTTTCTTGAATCCCAAAATTTTAAGATTGTATCTAGTTGTCCTGCATTTCAAACCTGTGTTCTGATCATGTCTACCTTTTGTTCTTACTTATTTCTTCAATTTAGGGTGTTGAGCTTCATTGTGGTGAAAGAGCTTCTAGGATGACTGGGTTTAAGTTGGGTTGTAAATATGTAGGAAGACTATAATAGTGCTTTGCTAGTTTGATTAGATTTAATCATGTTGAATTAAAGGGTTCTAAGTATATATACTTTATGTGAATGATGGTTAGGAGGGAAATCAATAGTAATAAACCTTTAGCATCACTAATGTATCACCATAAAGTCACCTGTTTCTGCACCTTTGCGGCTTTGCCATCAACGAATGGATCACCAATTCAAATACGCATCATGATTTGTGACGCAATTTGGACACATGATGCCTCATTAAAAAAAAAAAGAATAAGATACTATACATTAGAATGTCTTAATTTTTAATTAATATTTTTCTATTTTATATATTACAAATTATATTTATTTATTGTTTTTCATTGCATAAAAGTTAAAATTATGTCAATTTAAATTTGATAGTTTATAAATAAACATGCTCATTTTCAACAAGTAACCAAATCAAATTAGCAAGACAAGTCAGTAACTGAATTTCACCCAAGTATAATAATTAAAATCCACTGAGAAACCAAACTTGGGGGTTTTTTCTCATGAAAAAAAGGATATAGACACGTGCCAGAGTGCGTCATATCTACATCTATATTTTTTTTGACTTGGTATAATCCAACTTGTGTGTCGGATGCATGTTAGAAGCGTGTCGGACGCATGTTACAAGCGTGTTGGACTGCGATTTGCGCCCTGATTAGAGTGTCGGTGTTTCATGGAAATCAACCTATCTGGGTATATGTTCTGTTTTTATGTTGTACAATATGCATTGTGGTATTGGACTTATTTTACTGTTCCTCATCAGCCTCACACTATAAATTTTGAGCCCTGAGGCAGCTTTTAATGTAGTTTGACACCATTCAAATGGCCAGTAGATTCAATGTTTACATGTCTACTCTGTTATTAAGGGATGGGAATAGCTTTAGAACCACCCCTTCGTCTCCTCACTGACCGACATCATCATTAATAATCATAATCAGGTCAAAATTAAAGCAAAATGTATTGTGGAATTTGGGTTGCACATAGAGGTCATTTGCAATATTATGTGCACCCGATAATGGAAATGTCTTATGTGCTTTTGTGATTGTGCTCTGAGAGTTGTTATTGTATGTGTCTTAAAATTTATTTGTCCTTCACTGTTTTGTAAACATTAATGTTGATTGCTTCCTGTGGGTAATACCAGTAAGAAGATGTTAAGGATATTGACCATGTGAAGCTGGCAGAATTTGTCATTACTATTTTAGTAGTTTCTAAAAGTCAGAAATTCAGACCTGCTCACTATATTCTGTGCTTGCACTGTTATTTTAAATAGATTCAAGTGGGAAAGACCAAGAAGATGAGGATAGTGAGGTTGAGGACCTGCCTGATGCAGATGAGGACGAGTCTGACCTAGATTTGGCTTGGAAAATGCTAGATGTTGCAAGGGCAATTGTGGAGAAAAATGCAGCTGATACAATGGAGAAAGTGGACATTTTATCGGCGTTAGCTGAAGTTGCGTTAGAAAGAGGTCTGTATATGTATTTTTAGTTGTTTAGTTCATATCTTCATGTGTGCGTGTGTATATATATACTTGCAGTTTCTTTATTCAGGATCTTATTTCTGTTCCCTAATAGTCATCTCCACTGTTGCCTTCTACTTGTTGACCAGTGTTTCTTATATCTTATTTTTGCTTCTTTTAGAGGACATTGAAACTTCTCTTAGTGACTACGAGAAAGCACTGTCCATTTTAGAACGGTTAGTGGAGCCAGACAGTCGGCAGATAGCTGAACTGTATCCTTTTATGGTTATTGTCTACGTCTTGAAGTTATAACCACAAAAAGTTTCAATATCGTTTTATGGTTGAATTATATTACGTTTATTTTTGAAATGATAACAGTAAAAGTCAAAGTTCTGCATTCGTTAATTTTTGCCAGTGCTCAAATTTAACAAAGAAGCGTTTCTTCTAGTTCTAAGATTCTACATTCTTTTGTTATATCATTTCACTTCGTCACTACCTTCACTGCATAATTTAGAAACTTCAGGATATGCTTATGCCTGGAGCTTGGCTCTAGGCCTGAGGAAGCGATTCCATATTGCCAAAAGGCTATATCTGTTTGTAAGTCTAGGGTGCAGCAGCTTGTGAATCAAGTAAAGAGTTTATCAGGGCCAGCGTCGTCCTCTACTGCTCCAGAACTAGATCAGGGTACTGAGCTGTCGTCCAATGTGTCTCAGTCAGACATTTCAGTGTCAGATAAAGAAGCCGAGATTGAAACACTCAATGGCCTCTCTGGCGAGCTGGAAAAGAAGGTAAGAGCGATCTTATGTTCTATATTAAGAATAATTTTGTATGGCTTGGCTGATTTAATAATTCAACCTTTGAATTACAGCTGGAAGATCTACACCAGGTGGCTTCAAACCCTAAATCAATTCTTGCAGATATCTTGGGGTTGGCTTCGGCCAAGGCGAAAGCAAGTGAAAAGAGCGAAACTCCAGCCGTGATGAATTCTTCACAGATTGGTACTGCTAATAGCAATGCAGGCTTTGACTCTCCAACCATGTCCACTGCTCACACCAACGGGTCTGGTGCGGGAGTCACACATCTTGGGGTGGTAGGAAGAGGAGTGAAGCGGGTATTGATGAACACAACATCAGCAGAATCTAGCCCAATGAAGAAGCCCTCAACTGACCTGGCATCGGATAAAGGAGATGGGAATGCCTCTTAAAATTCTATTGTCCATCGCTCGTGCTTATGTAATTTATGAGTCAGTAATTAGAGTCAAAACTCGCGGGATATTGAACCAATCCTAAATTGGCCTATGAGTTGATTGCAGCCTATCATATCACGTATCTTTATCATGGATTAGATATACATTTCATATGATAATTTGCTTTTAATTGTGTGTTGTGTGTAATTATTGTTCACAAATTAGGTTCTTCTGTTGAGTGAAGCCCTGATATAAAAACTCCAAGATTGGTAAGAGATGTGATTGAATCTATATGAATAGATTGCACAAGGCAGGCTTGACTTTGATTTGCAGAGATATACCAATATGCTTGCAATGGCATTGACATTGTAAAATGTAAAGCAACGCGACGAACTATGTAAACGACAGTCGGGACAGAGGGGCATCGATAATGTCAAAGCAACAAGGTTCGACAGATCAAAACGAGATAAGATAAGACAGTATGTTGACAAAATCAAAGATCAAGGAATCAAGTATAAAAGGCAGAACCAGAAAACAGAAAAAATGGGATCATGCCCACAGCACTTCAAATCAGAAACAACATGTGTTTTCGAGTGGCTTGCAAGAAATGCGGGAAGCAGTCGTGGAGCGGGTGCGGACAGCACCTCAAGGGAATTTACAGCAACATAGAGGAAGGCCAGCATTGCATGTGCCGCCCTTGGCCCGGGGTTGTCACCGGAACCACCTCCGCTACTTCAACTTCTGCCGCCCAGCCGGGCAAGGGTATTGTTTATGCTATGTTTGTATGGTCTTTTATTTTGTATTGACAACATGTTGATAGAAGATTTGGTTTGTTTGTGCAGATAAGGTGCAATCTTGAAAATGGCATGGATGCTGGGGAGGGGCGGGGTGGGGTGGTTAAAATAAATTGTAATTGAGAGTAGAGTACCAATTTGCCAATAAGAGTGATTTTCTTATTTCTTATTTTGGAATAATTTAATGTGTCAATACAAATTGACTCCCAAACCCAACCTGCTTTCCATGATTAATACAAACATGGAAACTCTGTTGTCATTTTCATAAGTTTATATAAACATAAAAATGTGACATTCACAATCATAACAATGTCAACAATTACCATATTGTTACAAAATAGAACAAAAGAAAAGGAAGTAGAGATTGGTATTATTATCTGCTGGTGTGTGCTACAATGAGAGAAATTAAGACGTATCTATTACTCCTTCCGTCCCAAAATGACTTATGCACATGGACAGATTAGTTCATAGGGTGTTGGTGAAAAAGTGATGGTAATATTGTAAACACACTAAATTATATGATAATTCTTATTTTTTGCAAAAAAAAAAAAAAAAATGGAAACAAGACACTCGTTCATTTTGGGACGGGACGGAGAGAGGAATAGAAAAACAATTTACCAATTTACCATGGAATTCACAATCGACTTCTCCATTTTCTTGCAAAGGGCCCCATATGTTTGCATTTGCCTTGCCAGTTTGCCATGGTGGCTGTGACCGTTGGAACAGGAGTCCCAGGTCTGCCGTTCATGAAGCCTTGCTCATAGTCATGAACCAGGGAGAGAGCTTGAACAATTACGAAGTTGATATTTATAGCTTGATTTTTGAAAATCAGAGCACATCTGCTTTTCCAACAATGACAATGGATAGTAGTCTTAGATTACCATTGGATTGTTATAAATTAAAAGAAGACAATCTTTCCACCAAAACTCTTGTTCTGGCCATTAGGGAAGAGACAAATCAGATTCTGGAGATTGGTAATGGTTGCACCTAAGATAGGAAGGATCATATATGATTTTTCCATATAAAACTTATGATTTTTTCTGGATAGTACCCTTGTTTAACAGAGTAGTTGCCAGCTGCTGTTCTCACGGTGAATGACAATTTTGCCCCCACTTTATTTGTTTAATTGCAAACCAACCCCCAGTTAGGTTAGTGGTTTAGTTAGGTTAGTGTTAGTGGGAAGTGATTCAGTTAGGTTAACATTAATGATAATTATTATAATTCAAAATACCAAAAACTTATAATTAATTAACCCGGACCCGACGGGTTTAACCCGGCATTCTCCAAAAATTTTGGACTATTATTGGCTCAGACATATTTCATGCTTGTCAGGTATTCCTCCGCGATTCATCTTTTCCTATGGGAGTAAATGATGCACTTATAACTTTAATTCCAAAGAAAAAGTCCCAGAATCAATGTCTGATCTTAGGCCCATTGCACTTTGTAACGTGCTTTATAAAATAGTAGCTAAAGTGTTGGCAAATCTGTTGAAGCGAGTTCTCTCGGGTATTATTTCAGAAACTCAAAGCGCGTTTGTGACAGGATGCTTTATTTCTGATAATGTTTGTATAGCAAACGAAGTGTTGCATTGGATCCGTCTTCGTAAGCAAGGTGATTCGGGTTGGGTGGCTCTAAAATTGGACATTACCAAAGCTTATGATAGAGTTAATTGGGATTATCTGGATTCAATTCAACGACAAATGGGCTTCTCAGATCAGTGGATTGGTTGGATTCAAATATGTGTTCAAACGGTTCGTTATAGAATTCAATTTCGAGGTGATCGGCTTCAGGAAATTGTTCCTAATCGTGGTAGGAAAGGGGATCCCATTTCCCCTTATCTTTTTCTTCTTGTAGCTGAGGGCCTCTCGGCTTTATTGCGAGACTGGGAAAGGACAGGTAGAATTAGTGGATGTAAAGTGGCTCGTGGTGCACCGACTGTTTCACATTTACTTTTCGCCGACGATGCCATTATTTTCTTCAAAGCTAATCAATCTCAGGCGGAGGCTGTTAAAGAACTCCTTACTATTTAGGAAGGAATGTCGGGTGAGGCTGTTAACTTTGGAAAATCAAGCGCATTTTTTAGTCCAAATGTGACTGCAGCTGATCAGCTTTCACTGGCTGTCATTCTCGGCGTTCTAGTAGTGGCCGGTTTTGAGTCATATCTCGGGGCTCCAGTGGGTGTGGGTAGAAGAAAGCGTGAGATTTTTAACCCGCTCGTGAATAAAATCTTTGATCGGCTGAATTTAAATACTAGACAAAGTTTATCTCGTGCCGGTAAAGAGGTAATTATCAAATCAGTTGCGCAGTCCATTCCTAATTATATAATGAGTTTTTATCTCCTATCCGTCAGTGTGTGCAGACATTGAATCTATCTTCTGTAAATTTTGGTCGGGTTCGAAGCCGGGGTTGAGAGCTATACATTGGAAGTCTTGGAAACACTTATGCTTACCAAAAGGAGTAGGAGGTATGGGTTTTAGACCTATACGAGAAATGAATATAGCCATGCTTGCGAAACATGGTTGGAGAATAATTTCAGCCCCGACATCCTTTTTTGCTCGCTTTTTTAAAGGTAAATATTTTCCAAATACTTCCTTCTTTGAGGCCCCAATTGGAAATAACCCGAGTTGTATTTGGAGGAGTATATGGGAGACTTGTTCTTTATTAATTCTTGGGTGTGTCCGGGGCATTGGGAGTGGGCTACATACAAATATTTATATAGATCCTTGGAATCCTGATCTCCAATCCTTTCTAATCAGTTCGGCTCTACCTCTTGGACGTACTGTCAATTTGGTTTCAGAATTGTTGTCAGGTAGAAGGTGGAACTTGGACAAAATTCATCAATTATTTCAACCAAATGAATGCGCTGCTATTTTGAGTATCCCGATCAGCTTGTATCCAGGTCGAGATGGGTGGTATTGGAAGTTTGAGAGAACGGTTCGTTTCTTCGTCAAAAGTGGAGCCAGGGGATCATGTGTCTAGTGAGGAATTTTGGAACGAAGTGTTGAAAATCCCAGCTCAGCCAAAGGTTAGACATTTTATTTGGAAGTGCTTGTCCGGTACTCTACCGGTTATGTCTAACTTAGTATCTCGTCGAGGCGATGTTGATTCCATTTATCCGCGGTGTCGAGCCGGGATTGCGACAATTGAACACTTACTGCTTGAATGTTCATTTGCTCATCAATGTTGGGGACATCTTGGTGCTACAGGTATTGAGATGGCAGGAGGTTCAGTCAAAGATTGGTTTGTTCGGGTCCTAAGTTTTAAAGATCCGATCTTCTTGTCCAGAATATGTTATATGGCTTGGGGAATTTGGCATTATCGCAATAATGGTGTTTGGAATAATTCGTGGAAGAGTGTGGAGAGTTTGTTAGCCCTTACTTCTTCCCTTCCACTACAAGAAAATGGTCTATTTCCGACGGAAATTTTTGACGGACAAATTTTTGATGGAATTTCCGACGGAAATGCTTTATTCTGTCGGAAATAGAAAAGCATTTTTTTTATATTATTTTATCCATTTACGACGGAATCTACGATGGAACGTTCCGTCGCAAATATTTATGACGGAATTTACAACGGAACTTCCGTCGTAAATTTTCCAACGGAACGTTTCGTCGTAAATGGATATTTACGATGGAACGTTCCGTCATAGATTTCGTCGTAAAAAAATAATTTTTTAATGTTAGATAAGATCTATTTCTATCTCTTTTCTTTCCTTTCTTTCCTTTTTTTTCTCTCTGAACCCTATCCCTCTCCTCTCTTCTACTTTCTTCTCTCTTCCGCACCACCTCCTTCGTCCACCACCACCACCACCATCGCACCACCTCCTCCATCCCCGGCCGTGCACCTCTCTCGCGCCACCTTCTTTCTTCTCTTCTCTCTCGCGCCACCTCTCTCCCCGTGCCTCTCCGTCCGTTCTTCCCGAAGAGTCTCGGTCGCGCACCACCCACGCCTTCTTCCACCCACGGCCGAGCCACCGCCTCCTCCACCCACTGCCGAACACGGCTCCGGCCGAAGAAGGGAAACCCT
>JAYMTA010002746.1:0-15749 GCA_036897625.1 Pelargonium cotyledonis | reverse complement strand
AAACGCCACAAAAGGAGGCAGACCAAATGTATACTAAAAGCAAATTGAGCCCCCGCCAATCAACAAACATATTGACGGTGGCTCAAATGAGCAATGGAGAAGGAGATCTAGAAGTGACGGCGGCTAGGGTTTCCAGATCATCTTATTAGTTTAACTGGTGTAACTTTATATCAATCAATTGATATCAATCAATTGATATACATTATACCATATTTAGTATAATCAAAATAGTTTTAAAAACAAGTAAAAATACCCACCGACTTTATTTGTATGAATTAGAGTTGTAGTATTGAAGTTGTCAAGGTATGGACGGTGTGGTCATTTTTCAAAATTTTCAAATGTCAAATGATTTTTATTATCGATTAAATTAAATTAAATTATCTTTTATATGATAAAAATAAAATAAAGGATAAAAATAGTTTAAAATAAATAAAAGAATTCTTAAACCAACCAATTGTTACTTGTATGAGTTACGAGTTGTAGTCAACGGTATGACAATACTGTCAGAATATTATCTTAAAATAACAAATGACGACTTCAACTATCATTTTGAGCTTGTATAAATTGAATCGTAACAAATGACGACTTCAACTATCATTTTGAGCTTGTATAAATTGAATCGATGATCTAACATATACACATTATTTCCAAAGTTTCATTTTCAAATTTTATAAATAATGTTATTGATGTAGGTAATTAAATTCTCGGGCTGCAAATTATACCTTACTCGACCTTTATAATGTAAGTATGGACTTTCAAATTCAAATATGTTTATAAACGAGTTAGGCCAAAACTAACCCGTTGCCGTCAGATTATATTAAAGATTATTTTTAAATCGGTACACAGTTGAAAGCTCTAATATAAAAAAGGTTGTGAATCCCTATGATTTCAGAATCAGGCATATATATATATATATTAATTGAGAAATTAATTGGCTGAGAGACAAAAATATTGATAGAAATGCGTCAAATATTGAATCGTGTAAGCCAGAAAGTATTATTGAAGTTGGGCCCCACCTCATTTGTCCTTGTTTTTTATTTTTATTTTTTATGTGGCCCACCTCTTTCTTTGGCCCACTTACTACCTGACAATGGGCTGGGTCCGAGGTCTCATCACCAAAATTACCACGGGTTTATTAAACGTGTCGTGTTTGTATCGATCAATATAACACACGAGATAAGTGTTTCACCATGATTCCTTATCGTGTCGTGTCCATGTTCAATGTCTCTGCAGTCTGTACGAATTCTAAACTGCCGTGTTTGTGTTGACTCATACACCACGTAATCAACTTTCAACTTTCAACACGAAGTGTTCACGTTCAATGTTTTATTATAATAGTTAGTCATGTTTTGTTCGCGTTGGTCCATTTAATTTACGATCATTCTTCATCATCCAGTCACGAACCGACACGTATACACGAATTGCAAACTCAATCTCTTCTCTGCCTTACCAACCGTAATAGTCAATTATGTAATCAGAGAAAGGTACATTTAATTTGGTAAACTAGTTAGACTTTTGTAGTTTCAGAAAATTAAGTAGTCTGCACCTTTATTTATTTTGGTCTCATGTTAAATGATGTAATTACTTTAATTTTGTTTTTAGTTTGATCTAATCTGTTGAATTATATATAATATCATTTTGGTTTGGTGTGTGCTTCTCTGGCACATCCCAAAGGTCAGAATCTGTTTTTGGTATGCGACATGTCCTTCTCAATCTCATACTTCAATTATTGTTCTGTTAATTTTTAACAAGTTATTTCAATCTCATCTGCTGTTCTGTGCTGTGTTCATATATACATACATACAATTTTCATATACTTGAATCAGCTTCAGGATCATCTCCAGCAAGCAAGCAAGCAAGCTCTAACAAATTCAAATTTGTAGCCAAGTATGTTGAGATATATAGTTTCTATTTCAAATTCAAAGTTTTTTCTTCAAATCTGAATTAGATTCCATGTTTGTTTTCCAGTTTATTGATCTTGTTTGTTTTCGGGTTTGTGCTTGTTGGTAGAGAAAATGAATGTGGATCGAGAAAGTTATGAGAAGCAGCAGAGTGAAAATGATGATGTTGATGTTGAAAATGAGGGATTGCTGGATGGGAAAGAAATCGAGAGGTACTGGTCCGAGTTTTCGATTAAAAACAGCATGCCATATATCAGGGAACCACTTCTAACTAAGAGGATGAACACCACCTCCCAAATTGCAATCATCGGTGCCAACATATGCCCTATCGAGAGCCTCGACTATGAGTAAGATCCGCCACTATCTGATTTACTTTCGTTCGTTGCTCGATCGGAGATTATAATTACTCCATCTGTCCCAAAATTATTATCTTTTTTGTTGCAAAAATTTAGAGTAATTTGATTAGTGCTTCACTTTCTTTATGTCTATTATTTTGTTATAGCAGACTGGAATGGTTATAACTAACTAACCATATGCATAATTAACTTATAAAAAAAGAAATCAGTACACTTGTTTTTGGACAAACATATTTAATATCGATCAAGGACACTTGCATTGGAAAGAGAAGTAATATTGTTATGCGTACTTAAAGAGTTGCAGACTAACAAATGGAAGTGTTTTAGACAAATACTGAACAAAGTTTAGACTACTAAGACATATTGTAGGTAGAGAGGGAACGTGTTATTCATAAACATTATGGTAGACTTTTACCAATATATGTAGTCATCTAAGATCAATGAGGTGAGTATTTGGTAAATTATTGCGTAAATTCCTCCAAGATCTCTTCCTTCATCATTGTTCCAATATAGACCTCGCATTAGGGATGTCTTGGGGATGAACTGATTGTTGTTTTGTTATTGTTTGTTTGTTTTACTTCAGGATTATAGAAAACGAATTATTTAAGCAGGACTGGAGGTCAAGGAAGAAGATTCAGATATTTCAGTATGTTGTACTCAAATGGGCATTTGCACTTCTTATAGGTCTCGGAACTGGACTTGTTGGCTTCTTCAATAATATTGCAGTAGAGAATATATCTGGTTTCAAGTTGCTTCTTACCAGCAATCTCATGTCAGAGAAGAAGTGAGCCTAATTTAATTCCTCCCTTTAACATCAGTCTTTGCTACGTAATGATTGGTTGCTGTTCTTGTTGTATTGATCTTAATCCATCTTGTCCTCCGTTGATTTGATCAGTTACAAGTCTTTGTTTGGCATTTGCTTAATAAATGTTCTTAATTTTCCAATATTAGTTCTGACATGGTAATGGTTCCAGTACAGGTATTACCTGGCTTTTGCTGCATACACTGGTTGCAATGTTTGTCTGGCGGCAGCCGCTGGAGCTCTTTGCGCTTTTATCGCCCCGGCTGCTGCGGGTTCTGGTATACCTGAGGTGAAAGCATATCTCAATGGTGTGGATGCTCATTCAATACTAGCTCCAAGCACCCTCCTTGTCAAGGTGAATAACCAATTTTTCTTCTTCTGCCTTCAGCTTGAGTGTTATTTTGAGGAAATATTTCGCTAGGTTACTCTATTGACCTTACAATTAATCTGGTATGGTAGATTTTTGGTTCTATTTTTGGAGTTTCTGCGGGATTTGTGGTGGGTAAAGAAGGCCCAATGGTACATACAGGTGCTTGCATAGCCTCTTTACTTGGGCAGGGGGGTTCTCGCAAGTACCATTTGACTTGGAAGTGGCTAAGATACTTCAAGAATGATAGGGACCGGCGAGACTTGATCACTTGTGGTGCTGCTGCTGGTGTTGCTGCTGCTTTTCGTGCCCCCGTTGGTGGTGTTCTCTTTGCTCTTGAAGAAGCTGCTTCATGGTACCCATCTCTATCTCTTGGTCTGTCTGTCTCTCTTTCTTTTCCAAAGTTTGCTACCTCGTTATATAATTATATACTGCTCAATAAATTTCTCTCCCTCCCAACCTAAGGTCAACATTTCTCCAACAAAGAACGTTAATGAAGATGCTTGTTTTGCCTGAAATTGCCACTAGTTGTCACCTTTATTGGACAGAATTAGGGTTTTTTGTTCATTTTAATTTATTTTTTACGAATAAAGTAACAAAAGAAGACACAGTAGTGAAAATGAAGAACTGACTTATAATCCTTGATTTAGGTGTAGTTTAATTAGTTCCTTGACTCTTGAAGCTGGTCTAGATATTTCCTCATGGTTAACTAGTTTGCACGATTCAGGTGGCGGAGCGCTCTTCTTTGGAGGACATTTTTCACTACAGCAGTAGTTGCTATTGTTTTGAGAGGTTTCATTGAGTATTGCTCTACTCGAAAGTGCGGGTTGTTTGGGCAAGGAGGTCTGATAATGTATGATGTTAGCTCGTCCCGGGCATCATACAATGCAGCAGATGTATTGGCTGTTATACTACTAGGAGTTATTGGAGGCATTTTTGGAAGCATATATAACTATCTGGTGGACAAGGTCCTTCATACTTATAGTATCATCAACGAGTATGTTCTTCTATATATTTAACTACAAATTTTAACATTCTTCATGAATGATGCACCTTTGCACTGAAATAGCAAGTGCCATCGCAAACATTTGTACATATTTATCAGTCTTGTTCTAAATATATTGAAATTAAACTTTCATGGTACCAAATTAAGTTTGTTACCAATTCACTTATGTTTTTACAGAAAAGGGCCTTCTTTCAAAATCATGCTTGTCATCACCATTGCCCTCTTGACATCGTGCTGTTCTTATGGTCTGCCAATGCTTTCAAAATGCATCCCGTGCCCCTCTGATCTTACAGTAAGCTGTCCAACAGTTGGAGAATCTGACTACTACAAAAGCTTCCAGTGCCCATCAGGTTACTACAACGATCTCGCCTCTCTTTTCCAAAACACCAATGACGACGCCATTCGCAACCTATTCAGCTCCATTACTGACAAGGAATTCCGTATTTCCACCCTCTTCATCTTCTTTGTTGCTGTTTATTTTCTTGGCATTGTCACTTACGGCATTGCTATCCCATCTGGACTCTTCATTCCCGTCATACTAGCTGGAGCTTGCTATGGCCGTCTTGTTGGGAGATTATTCAGATCCATCTCTGTACTCGACACAGGTCTTTTTGCCCTTCTTGGAGCTGCCTCGTTCCTAGGAGGAACGATGAGAATGACAGTTTCGTTATGTGTTATACTGCTCGAGCTCACTAATGATCTGTTGTTGCTTCCCCTTGTGATGCTGGTTCTCCTTGTCTCAAAAACTGTAGCTGATAGCTTCAACAAAGGCGTTTATGACCAAATAGTGAAGTTAAAGGGATTGCCTTATTTGGAGGCTCACGCGGAGCCTTATATGAAGCATCTTATGGCAGGTGATGTTGTTTCGGGTCCATTGGTGTCTTTCTTTGGTGTTGAAAAGGTTGGGAATATACTGCATGCTTTGAGGACTACAGGGCATAACGGGTTCCCAGTGATTGATGAACCGCCTTTCTCGGATGCACCAGAATTGTGCGGCCTTGTGTTGAGGTCTCATCTGCTGGTTTTGCTAAAGGGGAAGAATTTTTCTAGAGATCGGGTTGTTGCTGGAGAAGCAATATTGCGGAGATTTGCTGCGTTTGATTTTGCCAAGGCAGGGTCGGGGAAGGGAATAAAACTGGAGGATTTGGAAATTGAGGAGGAAGAGCTGGAAATGTATGTAGATCTTCATCCTGTTACTAATACATCTCCATACACAGCGGTAGAGACAATGTCACTAGCCAAAGCTGCTATTCTTTTTAGGCAACTTGGTCTCAGGCACATGTGTGTAGTACCAAAGAGCCAAGGGGTTAGTTCTCTCCCTCTTTCTCTCTATCCACTTGTTATTCTTTCACTTTGATGCACGTGGAGCTGACAATTCGTGTTGAGACCTGTGACACGGCACAAAATAACACGTTAAATAATTATCTTGTGTATGTGTAGAACCTCAAAAACGCACACACAATTAGTTAGTACTATTGAGACACGCCCAACACACAAACCCATAGGAGTTATATATAATAGTAAATTAAATCCCCCAAACCCTAGTTAGTCTTGTTGTTTATATGGTTTTTGTATGTTAGCTAACATAATTATGTTCTATAGGTTAAATCTGTGACATTTAATCATGATGAGATGTGTTGTGCCAAGTGTGTTAGGCAGGGTCGTGCTAGACGTGTTAGGTTAACCCAACCGATGGAGTTAAATGTGTCATGTACATTTAAAAGTATTTGAGCACAACTACTAAATTATGTGTCGTATTTTTGTTGATCCATATAACATACGGTTAACCTTCAACATGACATAAACACAACATGCACGAATCGCTAGCTCTAGTTTTCGATTTGAATGCAGTTCAATAACTTTCAATTATACTTTTTTGTTGTGGTTATGCAGAGAGCTCCAATTGTTGGAATCCTGACAAGGCATGATTTCATGCCTGAGCACATTTTGGGATTATACCCTCATATAAAGCCCTACTAAACTAGTTGGACTATGGTTGATCTTGATCCAGCTTCGTTTGTATTATTATTATTTTGTTGCTTTACACTGTTTGAGTTTAAGCTATTGGAAATAAAACTTATTTCATTAAAATGTCATGTTGTATGTATTCAGATTGTATTATCTCAAGAGTTCAAGAAATTTTGAGCATATGAGTGTTGTAACATATACCTTTATGTCACCTCAATAAAAAGATTGATTATTATATTAACTGCTCTAATCATACATCTGAATGAACAAAATCTTTTTCTTTTTAAATTGAAAACTGGACATATTTAATGTTATAACGGGCAAATTGCACTAAGATCCTATGAAGAATTGACTGATTGCAAAGATGCCACTAGTGAAACATACTTTCACACATAACCCACCACAGTTTTGCTACAGTTGTTTTTACCGTTAAAGTGGATGTAAATCTTGACAGAGCGAAGCACGTGCAATGCATGTGATGTTCAATTTTTCGTAATCCCTAAAATGCCCTTCCTCCCCTTCTTCCCCATCTTAATCAGCTGTTGGTTGAAAGAACCCTAAATCTCCAAATTCTCTGATCTCACTTTTCACTGATGAAGGTGCTCGATTGAAGGCTGACGGTGGTTGTGGTAGACGATGTCGTCGAAGGTAGGTTGCGAGCTGAATGTTGAAGTTTGGTATGTCACTGTTGTGTCCCTTCTCCTATTCGAATAGTGAACTCGGGTGAGAACAAATGAAGGAGTTTTGCTGGGTGTGGGAAGTACACAGTAAGTGTGTTCTTCTTTGTTTGTTGTATGAATTTTTTGAACTGTAAATTGTTAAATGATGTCCTTAATGTGTGGTTTATGACAGAGATTTCAAATGTGGATTTTTCCATTGGATTGATAATCCTCCATCGTATGAGAGGATGACAAGGATGTAAGATTCAATTATGAGGTTAAATGAAGATATGCAGATGCCGTTGGAAGATAATGTTGTGTTGAGAGCAGAAATTGCTGAAACTTCTGTTTATCAAGAACAGATAGAAGATAGGTGTTTAGAGGTTGAAGAAGTGGGGAAAAATGTTTGTAGTTGTAGGACTTTCTGGTTATTGTTGACCGTAATTAGTGGTGTGATGTTGTACACCTTCAATGGATGTTAATTTGGTTGGTTTGAATGTAGATTGAAAGGAATTTTGATGTATTTTGTAGTTGAAATGGCATTGAATTTTGGTTGGTTTGTAATGAATGCAGATTTTGGTTGTTGGTGTAATGAAATGGCAAATTTTGGTTGAATTCACTCTCTTGTTTCATTTGTGATGCATTTGCGGTACATGAAAATGTGGAGAAATTTTGTTAGCATTATGTTAAAATTTGTTCTTTATTGCAAGTTGCTCATCTCACCATCTGTGCACACAATTAAATCAGAACCCTTCAAATGCATCTCAGATCTTCCAAAACACATATTATATCCACACAATTCATTTAATCAAATCACACAATCCATTTCAAAAAATCACACCATCCATTACAGATTTCCCATCAACAACAAAATACAAAAATAAGCCCTATCCCATATGGGTGATCTGACCACACAAACAAAAGTGAGATTCCATGTACCTTTTTCTCCTAACCAACAGTTACCATACATTATCAAAAAACAGTCCCCCAACCAAAATTAAATAACATCCTAGGGTTGGCTAGAGCTTGGTTGTTTTCCACTATATGGTTTCCCTCCTTGGGTCCTTGGTAATGGTTGTGTTGTAGCTTGTTTTTCTTCATTTCCCCCAGCCACTCTTCCCTATTTGTAGACTTGGAAAAACATGCATCTACAGCAAACCTTGAAGACCTCAGCAAAGGTCCCATGAACTCTCTCTGCATACAACAAAACAAGTTTGTAAGTTATGTCCACCAACAAATGGCCAGATTTGTAAACATGTACAATAAGGGTTATGAAATACATTACTTGATGTCCAACCCTCACTTCCTGCAGGGCTTGTTCAGCTAGACCAATTGAAGGTATTGAAGTGAAGCTAGTTGCCCCCTCAGAAGTCTACACAACAACCAATCACCAGTTTACAAACCATGTATGGAAATCAAACTTCAATGTTATTAAGTATTAACTGAAAATGAAATCATACCTGTTGAAATGCACTTGGATTTGCTTTCTTAGCCTTACTCATAATTGATAATTTTTGTCTTTTGGAGTGAGTAAATGGTTTTCATGGTTGACTTTGTGAGGCAGCTTGGTCTTTCTCACCAGTTTGGCTTTGTGAGGCATCTTGCTTTTGTGAGACAGCTTGCCTTTGTAAGGCTGCTTGTCTTTTGACCTCTATCTCATTTGATGTGCACTCCTTAGGTTTAACAGCAGCTGCTCTTTTAGCCTTTTGCATCTCAAGCTTCTTCAAGTGCTTGGTCATCTTTGCTTCAATGTCCATGGTAAACTTAGAAGGCTCATTTTCTTTTGTCTTTGAGTTTGATCCAGCGTTGCCCTTATCATCAATCTTTTTTCTCTACTCCCTCTGAGTTGTGGTCTCACCATAGTCTTTAGGTGTGCAACTACGAGCATTGTGGCCCTTTTCACCACACTTACCACATGTGATCTCACCTTCTTTTCTACTTCCTTTAATTGTTCCTCCTCATTTTTGGCATTCCAGGAGGCTTTCTAATAATTGGAGGATGTACTGCTTCCCTCCTAGTTTGTGGCCAGTCATTCATTCCTGGCAGTGGAAAGATTTGGCCTTCATAAATCCTTTTGAATGTAGCAACATGGTAGTAGTTGCTAACATAAACCTCTGGTTTCAACTTTGACTTGATTATAACTGCCATTGCATGCTTGCAAGGGATTCCACTTAATTGGAAATCCATACATGTACAGCTCTTGCCTTCCAAATTCACACAGAACTTCTCAGCTCCTTATTCCACTTCAAAGTACCCTTATCCACTAGGAATTGCATAGCAATCCCTGCTATACTTCTTGTTGTACTCTAAAAGCATCTTGATTTTGGGACATATCAAGCCACTCCAACCCTCTGCAAGGATCTTCTTGTTGTAGAACCTACTCATTAGCTGTCTTCATAAGAATTCCAGTAGGTTGATAATTGGTAGGTCCCTTCCATCCTTAATCCAATTATTGAAACTTTCTGACAAGCTATTAGTCTGACTTTCAGAGCAAGCCCTAGTGGTGAAGAAGGCTTTGCACCATTCCTTAGCTAGTCTTGCCCTAAGCCACTCATATGCTTTATTGTCCATATCCTTCAACATTTCCATTTCTCTTTCAAACTTATGTGTAGAGTTGGCATTTACACATTTCCAAAGCTAGTTCTTCAAACTTGAACTCTTGAACTCCTTAAACCAGTTCTCGTATAAGTGTCTCATGAAAAATATGTGTTTAACATGTGGGATCCAATCTTTGAATAACTCCACCAGGCCCTTCATTGACATACATATAGAAAGAACCCTAAAGTAAATGATGGTTGTGATGATAAAGAACAGAGGAGTGGTGAATGGAGTAAACATATGATGATTTGGAGGTTTATTATTGAAAACCAAGTCATTTCCGGCGAGCCAGATGAACCACATTGTGACCGGGCACACTGAGATTCAGAATTTCTTTAGTTGTTTTCCTTGGACGAAGCTTGGCCATTGTGACAGAAGGTCGTTAATTGTGGCCGGGAGTGGAGCTGCCGACGAATCGGTTAATTAACCGTATGTTTGTGTCATGCAGAGACCTCCCATTGTTGGAATCCTGACAATGCATGGTTTCATGCCTGAGCACATTTTGGGATTATTGGGCACCATTATTCTTGAAGATTCCATTTCAAATGTCCTGCCGTATTGTATGTATCCAGATTGTATTATCTCAAGAGTTCAAGAATTTTTTATTATCTGAGTGTTGTAACATATACCTTTATGTCCCTTCTTCAATAAAGAGATTGATTTTTACATTACTGCTATGATCAGACATCAAACAAAAATATGCTACATCAAAATGAACAAAACCTTTTCCTTTTTAATTTAAAATGGGTCTGTTTAATGTTACAACACTGTATTTTACAATGGGAAAAAGCAACTCTTTCTCAACATCTATGAAGTATACATACGTTTGAGCTCATTGATAATCAATCATTCATGAATCAAAGTTTTGGGCCTAACCGAAATGAACTGAAGTCCACTGTACTTTCATCTGTGGCGGAATTTGGGCCTAACTGTGATCACTCCTGGCCGTGTCTCATCAAAACGATACCTGGAAAAGTGAAATCCCTGGTCATATTGTAAACGGAAAAATAGTGACAGTGAAGTGCTAAATAAGGAGTAAAGAGAGACAATTCACCTATTTTCACTGAGAAAACTTCTTACAGCTATTGGAAGTGCCGCTTGCCCTTGGCTATGATTACCCACACCTGCATATGTAGATGGAGTAATTTATTCCAGCTGCCATAGACAGGAATTGCTTGGCAAATTATCATGTAAATTTGCATTCGGTGCAATAGTAACGAGTTACTTTCACCACCTCTCACTGATCTATAATCAACCCCATAACAACTTTGACCAATACGATTAATTATCTCCCAAATCATGGGCCAAACTGAGATCCAATCCAACAAAATTATCTTTGAGTCCAGATCCAAACTGCATCTAGGCAGTGGACGCTATGCATGTTCAAGGCTATAATTATTTACAAGAGTATTTTATGAAGTTCACAAATAATGTCATCTCAGATGGTTTGCAATTAAATGTCAAATCATAGGTGATAATGGTTGTAATGGCTTCAATCACAGTTACAATTTTGACCTTAAAAGCTAAATATGCAACCATGTCTATGTTGTATAAGAGTAAATGGGCATAATGTGAAGACAAGTTCACTGAAGGAAGGAAAGAACCTGTTATGACTTGCAATGTCATTTGCCGTTGCCTAGTTGGTGCTTGGAGTCTCTCCAAGCTCCCCGAGTTTGCACAACTAAAGGACTCAAGTGATGAAGAACGTTTAATTATATTTTCTGTCTTCAATTTATTTGGAGATACTGATCGATTCAATGGGAGCTGGGTTTCAATTTTCAGCAGATGTCCTTGCAAGGCCTGAACAGCCTCCGCTGCATGAAGACCATGCAAGTCCAACTTCCACACATCATTTTGGCTATTCCTAATACTTAAGATTTCATTGGCAGCCTTATAGTTAAGCCTTTCAGCAGCCAACCGGTCCTCTAAAGCCCAAGAGTGAGCAAAACTTGGTGAATTGGACAAAACCATATCTAACAAGCAGCCGAAGGCTCCGATATATCATGGATCCGAGGCTGGCGGGTCAGTACTCTGTGAAAGGAGCCAAGGAGATGGCACTTTTGGCCTTGCAGTGCATAAGTTTGAACCCTAAAGACAGGCCTAAAATGGCAGCAGTTGTGGAAGCTTTGGAGAGGCTTCAACAGCTCAAGGACATGGCCGTTTCTTGCGGCCAATGGCCCGCAGCGTCGCAGAAGCCGGCGGCCAGAAATGGAGTGAAAAAGGTTGATGGTAGAGGAGGTAATGCTAGGAAGTCCTCTCCGGTTATTACAAGCCGCAAGACATGATCATAAGATGTTGTGTTTGTGTGTTACATTTGTAGCTTTGTAAGTGTAAAGTATGTTCGTTATGTTGTTGTCTACAATCTACATGGTTATGTACTGTAAATATGTGATGGGCCGTGTGTATGCTACTATGCATGTACACACTTCGATGTCTACGATGAAATAAGTTACTATACTTGAGTAAATGAACTCTTTTTGGGTAATTAAGTAACAATATTTCTAAGAAAGTAGCCACCTTTCAAAATTAAGTCAAAGTTATGTATATAAATATTGATTTCTCTTAAATTCAAAATGGCAACCAAAAGCCACAGGTCGAACGGTACATATGCTAGCTTGTGACCATACATGGGTCCCGAATGCATTTAATTTACTATGATTTAACAATTTCATTTAGCGGGTTGTTCTAATATTGTTACATACATCCACTGATTATTATATATTTTTCATCTATTGATTATTGATAATGAGTAATATATATATATACACACACACACACTTCTGTAGCAGATGCGAGCATTTTCTTCATTTCAAAAATTTATAGTATGTAAATCTCTTTAATTCATGGAATCATTTGTATAAATTAAAAGTAATAACATTTTTTGCTACATTGAAGCAAAGATTCATATAGTTGAAATGATAAAACAGTAAGATTCACTCAGATGTTCAAAACCCATATCTTGAGGAATAAGGTCCTTCATGTGATGCATACAGATCACATAGCCAATATGATGGGTCAAAATAATATACTACTCAAAGTGGTCAAAATTTAAAATGGTCAATTTATGTAGTAGATCTTTGAAATGAAGCAAATTAATTTGTGTATTAGGCATGAAATTGAGACATTAGCGTCCCCAATACATAAAACTCTCACTATATGATATGGTTGCTTACATAAAATCATATTGGAACCTTTCAAAACCTCAAAATTATATGGACTCAATTCAATTGCTTTTTCCACAAATAGCTCAAAACCATGTAGAATAATGAAAAAAATTCCTGGGTCTTGAAGTCAACATGGGATGAAAAGATTAATGCTTCTCCTCCAAACCAACATAATCATGTTTTTACCTAAACACTCCACAATCATGTGCTAAACTAGTTTTACTAATACGCCATACAATGTTTTGGTTCACAAAGATTCTGTATGTGTAATGAAATTGCAAGGGTGGTAGCTCATCCTACATGCATATTCAATTATTAACAAAAGACCATATATTGCACATAAATTTATCAGGTGTTGTACGCTAAAAACATGTAACAATTACATATTGAAAATTTCACATTGAACTATTATTATTTTTTCTAAAACTCCAAAACGAGAATTATAAGAAAAATCACTCAAAGCCATCAATTGATTGCACCAAATTGATATAAAGATATATTGGTCATATAATAAAAAAGAAGTTTAATAGTAAGAAAAATGACCAAAATTTGACTTTCGGTAATCAAATAATTCAATTGATCACAACAATAGAGTTGATTAATTAGACTTTCATCAACAAACAATCTCAAATTTTGATTATTAATTTATGAGAGCAACTAAGTGCATATAATTGGGGCTTTGAGGCGGGTTTTGGTATTCCATGTATTCCCGCCCCGTTTCTAGGAGATATTTTACCTACACCTTTGAGATGAGAATTTTCCATATTCGATCCTTTTTTTTTACTCTTCCCTTTAAAAATAAGTTTCACAATTTTATGCCGGTGTGCTAAAGAAAATAATATGAGAATCGGTATCAAATAAAGTTGGCATTAACATGACAAGAAAATAACAAAAACAAGTCATAGAGTTCACGTTCACATTCATAGAATAGTGCACAAAAAAAGTATAGTCCACTTCATCACGCACAAAAAAGAAGTTAAAAACGCACTTGCTATGCTTTGCATTTGCTTATTTAGTGCGAACCCACCTTCCTTTTTCTTGACAATGGCATGCCATTTTTGAAATGCTATCAACAAAACCTAAAACCAAGCAAACATCTCACAATTACCTCTTCATCAATACCTCAAAAATGGCCTTCCTCACCAACAACAACAATCACAAACCCAAGAAACTCAACTTTCTTCCCATTGCCCAATCCATGAGTCTCTGCACTATCCTCCGCTTCATTGTCCTCTTCACCATCTCAGCTCTCTTGATTATCCACATCTCCACCCCCTCTATCTGCACCACCTTCACTTCCCGTAAACTTCACGCGCCGAGCAGTCAGTCCTGGTCCGGCGATCTCCGCTCCGCCGTCTTCGCCTGGAACCGCCTGCACTTCCCGGACGACGCTCCTCCGCCCATTCGCCTCAGAATCGCGGTTTTCTCCCGGAAATGGCCGGTTGGTGCGGCCCCCGGCGGCATGGAGCGACACGCCTACACGCTCCACACCGCTCTAGCTCGCCGCGGCCATGAAGTCCACGTCTTCACCTCCCCTCCGGCTGCTAATGGTACGAATATATTTATTTGAATATTTAACAAGATTTAGCAATTCATGTCTTAATTAAACTACGTGTTTATGAACACAAACAAGTTTAACTAAATGAGTTACATAACCCGACATGACTTAATCAACATGTTTTGTTTGTACAATTCAGCTCAACATGTTTAGTAAGATACCATTCAGCATTATTAAATATCACAAACTAAACTTAATAACATAAGTTATAATTAGTATATATATTAACTAAGTTCACATTCATACGTTACTAATAACCGTGCACACATATTACGTGTTAGTTTGGTTGGTATTACGTTTTTCAACCATCTCACTATGTGCACATGCATGACACGAGTTATGTGCTACAAAACCTTTTAGTTTATTACTATAACTTTTTATTACGTGTATGTCATGTGCAACACCAATATTTTCTCATGATACATATTTATATTAAAAATATAACACGACACAACTACTAAACGTGTTGAGTACTGCAATAAAATCACTACAAATTTAATGAAACAAACATACTATTTCGTGTCACTTTTTGAACTAGAATATGTGAGTTGAATATTGTATTGATTTGTTCATTCTCATGTCTGTTTAATTTAACTAACTTATTATACTTCTTCTGTTCAGTTAATAAATAATAAATTACAGTATTATTTTCTGATTTCTCATCTCTATTTAATTATATTTCTGTTCAGTTATCGATATCGTTCCAACAAACCAGAACGAGCTCATTGATTCAGCAATTTCGTCGAGTCCGCAAATTCACTGGCACGACGGCGAGCCAGGGCGGTGGATCCACAATAAAGCTTGGGACCTATTCAACGAAGAGAACCACCGCCGGCCGTTCGACGTGGTTCACTCCGAGAGCGTGGCACTCCCTCACTGGCTGGCGCGTGATCTCCCGAACCTCGCCGCCACGTGGCACGGAATCGCTCTCGAGAGCCTCCAATCGGACATCTACCAGGATCTTGCTCGCCGGCCCGGCGAGCCCATACCGGAAACCTTCAACTCCTCCGTCAAATCGGTCATTCCGAAAGTCCTCAACGAGATCAGATTCTTCAAAAGCTATAGACACCACGTGGCGATCAGTGATAGCTGCGGAGAGATGCTGCGTGACGTGTACCAAATCCCGAATCCACGCGTCCACGTCATTGTCAACGGCGTCGACGGTCAAGATTTTGGCGTGGATTCCATTTCGGGTCATGAGTTTCGTGCCAAAATCGGAATCCCGAAAAATGCGCGCCTAGTGTTGGGCGTGGCGGGGGGGCCGGGGGAGGAGCAAAAAAACCCCTCCCCTCCCCCCCCTCAAACATTTTTAGCCACTAAAAGGGGTCATTTCAGTTACATTAAAGATCTTGTCGGTCTCTTGTTTCAAC
>JAYMTA010002745.1:0-15751 GCA_036897625.1 Pelargonium cotyledonis | reverse complement strand
ACAAATTCTCTTAGCTAAGTGTGATCGCGTTGACCGAAAGTCAAAACGAGCACATTAGGTTTATAATGCTTATTAAAGCGCTGCATCATCGAAGGTTTAATTTTGGCGCAATATTTTACTTAAATATGAAACTACCCCTAATGTCCCGTAAGGTAAATAAATTATTTTAATCAAAAATGAGATTTATATCAAAACTATATACATGAAACGTCAACCAATGCCATTTGCTTAATTATTTGAGATGTTTTAGCTATTGTGGCTCAGTTTGGTAGTGTCAATATTTTATTTTCAAATTGGTTCTGGAATCGATTAACCCACAAATTAGTTAGATATTTGATTTTTTTTGTCAGATTTTTTAGGTGGGTTTGACTTTGAAGCTCCTTGTTTTATATCATCTTTATTATCGCTTGATTTAAATTAATAAATTGTTAAATTTTCAACAATCCCAAAACCCTAACGTAACATTATAAATAAGGAAACAAACTTCATTCTCACAAATTAAGCTATATTCACAAGTTAAATACATTCTCAACCTACTAGGTGTTGCCCAGTTGGTGTGCTTGGGCTGCGTGAGAGGGAAGAGCTTTTGAGTTCGATCACCACACTACACACCTGTAAGAGAGAGGTGAGAAATCCTTATCCATGTGACCAAGCCTCGAATGAGTATTAGTTTAGGTATGGTCAAATGGCTTAAAGATGTCAATCGTGAAAGTGCGAGCCTTCTCAGAAACCCCACAATTTAAAACCCAAAAAAAAAAAAAAATACATTCTCAAACCCTAATTGAGAATTATATATAGACTTTGACCGTAAGTTTTGTAAGATATTCTTTTTGTATATTTTTTTATACGTGGTTTGTTTTCAATGATCTAATTTTTGCTGTTTTATTTATATTTTCATGATATGTTACGTTTTATTATGCATACAAAATTGCAGTCAATGAGTTTTTTCTACAATAGTTACGGTCAATGACGAAATCTTGATGATTATTTTTGTTATGTTTTTCAGTCAGTTAGATAATACAATATGAATGAGATATTGCATTCTAAGTCAATAATCGACGATTTGGAGTGCTAAATGTAAGTAATTTTACGACTAAATATCTTTAAGGTTCATTATTTTAGTTTGCGTATAATCAAATTTATTATTATTATTTAAAATTCATGCATTGAAACTAGTTTAAACAAATTTGATATAAAGAGATAAGTTTTGTATCCAAAAGTGTCATTTTATCTATGAAAAAATGACACTTTTGGATACAAAACTTAAGGTGTAAAGAAAGGGGGAAAATTACAAATTAAAAGGACGTAACAATTAGCAAATCAAATAATAGAGGAAGATTTCATTAGAGAAATTTGGTTAAAGGCCGAATTGGACCGGAATTAAATTTTCCATAAAAGATGGGCAGAATATCAAACCGATTATGAATTATCCATATTGTAATTGGATCAAATAAATGCGTTTCAATTTTCAAAAATTATACAAGAACAAAAATAAGAAAAATAATTACGATTGATATTAAGAATGAAAAAAATACACAAAGACAGATTGGGCCAAGCAGTTTAAACGTTTTGAATTTCCTTTGAGGTATCTGATTCGAGTCTCATTGTTGAGGTGAGTTATTTGAGTCTAAAAGGGAGAGCTAACTCTGTTGTATAGCTCAACTGACCAAAAATATAATGAGAAAAATATTAGTGGCAAGTTAAATTATAATTTGATAGATATTCAACTTTTTTGAGTTTGAATTAAAAAGACATAACCTAAAATTGGCTTATTAAAAATCGTGAATTCAAAAACTAATAATTTCGGCCCATTCTCAAAAAGAAACATAGTTCAGAAAGTTAATATTTCTTTCCAGGAAGATAAACTTCTAGGCCCAATATATAAATACGTTTGTCTTACGCACATTTCCAAAATTGTATCATTCAGTAAATCGTGATTTTTTTAGAAACTTACAAATTTTTACTTTAACTGATAATCCGCCAATGGTTTTGGCTCTTAAATATTTACCTAATTTTGAATTCTAAATCTATGTGTGCGCGTTGCTGGTTTTACCGCCCATAGATTCAAAATTTTAAACAGTAACTGTTCAAATCTGTCGTCGTTATATCGTGTCTCCATTTCTATATATTTGACCCCAGACACCTCTAGAATAACACGAAAAAATAAAGATCACAACAAAGATAGATACGTATACACAAACAAAAGGATCAACAATTCCTGAAAATGGATTGCATGGGAAAGATTCAAAAAGGTAATTTGTACAAAATTTTGTTTTTCTTTCTTTCACATCATGAATGCAACTTTTTGTTTTCAATTTGAGCCCTAAACAATTCACTCTTAACTTCATTGTTAGCCCGATACGATAAGAAAGAGTATCAATTCACTCGTAATTTTGTATTCCAATTATCATTGTTTTTTCATTTGAAATTTGAGATTTTTTCGTCGAATTTAACATTTGAAATCAAATTAAAAAAATTCAAACAAATCATAAAGAATTAGAGATGTAGTACGATTTTCTTTAAATAATTGTACATATCAAAATAATTTGTTTTCCCAATTATGGGCTTGGAATCTGATTTGTTTGTTTTTTTTTATCTGGTGCATGAAATTAAGACTTTTCCCCACCAACAAGTGTTTGGGGAGGAAACCTCGGAGTAGCGTTAGCATCACTTTCCCCACACAAAAAAAAAGGTTCAGTTTTATCAGACTTAAAGATCGAGAAGAGATTTAGATTTGTCAAAACATATCGGGACTACACTAATTAAGCCCGACAGAGAACTAGAGATTTCCTCTATGGGGATGTATTTTGCTTGATGGGTTACTGGAGGCATGATCGGATTTCAAGCTCTACCTTACATCTTCATTTTTTGTTCTCTATAAAGAAATAATTGTCATTTTATTTTTGTTGTATATTCGAGTAATAGTATTTTGAGACAAACACCTTTTAGGTGCATGAACTTTGATCAAATGTATAAATAGGACACTTTTGGCAAACTTTGTACTAATAGGTGCATGAACTTTCAATTTAGAACAAGTTAAATTCACTAACGATGTTAACTTTTTCCGTTAAAAATAATTATGTAATAGTTTATTTGTCGTTTTTAAGATGTTGAGCATGACTTGATGACATGTCATATTTATAGGGAAAATATTAAAATAATATTACGAGTCATGTTAATTAATTATTAAAAATCAATTATTTTTTATATCTTCGCTCCCATTTTATTCCTTCCTACGATTTTTTCGTATTCTTTTTGTATGCATTTTTTTCTTCAAAAAGTAATACAACAAGTCCTGATAAATGTATAATTTATATAGAAGATTAGTTCGAAAATTATGGAAATTGTCTCTATTTGCTATAGAAGCTACAAAAACGCAAAAATTCTCTAAATAATTATCAAGCTCAATCAGCTAGCATTTTAACTAATTAATTAAGGAGTTGATAATGAGACAAGTTATAAAGTTGGATGCAAATGTGCCAATTCGGATTTTAGATAAAAAAAGATTAACGCTGTCGAATCTTAGCTGAAAGAGTTTCAAATTGGATCAGATTGGTTAAAGTTCGTCTTTTTAGTGTATATGAGCAGATTTATCTGATTCGATTCAAAATTGATCAAATTAAATGGGATAACCACTTTTTTAGTACACAAACTTTTATTTCAAACTCAATTTGGTACTCAGACTTTTATTTTGCTCAATTTAGTATCCACACTTCAATTTCGCACCTAATTTAGTACTCGCCGTCTAATTCCGTCAATTGGACATTATTTGCTGACGTGGCAAGCTGACGTGTACATTTTTGGCTATGTGGCATCCAAGTAGGAAATTGATATTTTGGGATTTTTTTATTTAATTTTTAATTGAAAAATAAAAATAAAATATCTCTCTCCTCTAAATTTTTCATAATACCCAGTGTACCCTTTATGTGCATGCACTGATTTGATCACTTGATGTTCTTGAGTTTATACAAATGTGGAATGTTTGTTTCTTGCTTAGATTAATACAGTTTTGATCTGATTGCAAATTTTTTAAAATGAGATTTTCTTTCGTACACCACTTAAATAATCAAATTACTTGAATAATCAAATCCATGACAAAATCACTTAAATAATCAAATTAAATTAATCTTCACCAACAAAACTCAACTGACAGATATGGGAGTAAACAAAACCCATATCAGCATAAACACCAAACTGCATCAACACAAAATCATTTCTTTTTCACACCAAATAAAAACCTAGATAAGAAATTCAAAACGGTCAAAATAAATTAAAGCCCAAATAAGAAATTCAAAATGGGAAAAACAAAAACAATCAATAACAGGTTTTTATTAATGTCTTCAGAAAAAATTCATTGCAACAACAATGAACAGATCTGAAAAACTGGACAAATTTAAAATCAAGAAAAAGAAAAAATCTCAACTTGGCTTCATGCTCCAGATCTAATCTCGAATGGAATGAAGCTTCTCGTTGTCCTCCTCCCGTCGGCGAGCTCAAGACTGGGAAGCTGAGATCCATGGCGATCCTCCTCATCGCCTTTTTCGCTCACAAGCTGGATCTGACCGAGAATGAGGGAGAGAGGTTCTAACCTCACCGCCGCGTGAGCTTGGGCCGCTGCACCAACTGACCTCGCCATCGCCGGAGGAGCTTGAGGGGGTCGGAGAGAGAGAGGCTCGGAGCGAGGACGTCCCCGATCTGGACCACCATGGCGATCTCCGACAACGTTAAGACGGTGCTGCAGGGTCTAAAGCGGCGGCTGAGAGTGGATGGGGAATAGGGTTAGGGTTTGTAGGCAAGAAAGCACAGATTTGTTTTTGTGTGTTTTTAAACTCATATTTGTTTTTTTTTTTGTTTATGATTTTTTTTTAAATCCAACTCAGCAAAATATTACACCTCACACAGAGTCCACATCAGCGATTTCTATTACACCTCACACAGAGTCCACATCAGCGATTTCTTTTCCACTAATGTCCACATCAACAGCTATTTAACGGCCAAACGACGAAAGGTAACGGCAGACATCAGATTGGATATTAAATAATATGATGGGCACTAAATTGGGTGCGAAATTAAAGTGTGGATACTAAATTGAGCAAACTAAATGTCTAAGTACTAAATTGAGTTTAAGATAAAAGTTTGGGTACAAAAAAGTGATTATCCCTACAATTTTCTATAAACAATTGTCATCTTCATTTTCTTTATACAAAGTGTCATTTTAATTTTGTACAACGACAAATGTTCAAATGAAGATTAATCTAGGTGTGGTAAAACGACTTAAAGGTGTCAACCGCGAGTTTGCGGAGCCGCTCGGAAACCCATGATTGAGACCGAAAAAAAAATTAATTTTCATGAAAATAATCTAAATCTTCACACAGTAACCACATAAACAGCCAAGACCCTAAGAGCTCAAAGCACAACATTTAGAATCATTGAAACCAATATCAATATACCATTGCTCAACTAATATTGAAAACCTTCAAGAAATTCAATGAAAGAAACTAAAATATATTTTATGTAAGGATCCTATAAGATAACTCATATTAGTGTTAATAGGAAAGTCTTTCAAGCTCACTACTATTCCTCAAACAAATACAGTTCCTCTTTATTAATTCCCAACCCCATAAAATTACAAGAGATTACCCTCATTAATCAAAATTGGATTTCTGGCCAAGCACAACCAAGAAAAGAAAATGAATAAATAAAACAATGAAAAAACTTACAATTGGTGACATTTCCATTCTTCTTTTCTATGTGCCATCAACAGTCCTGTTTTTATCTGGTCAAAATCGTCCAAGCTAGGTCAACCTGAATACCTCATGTTTATGCGACTTGTTACGGTTCTTTATCCCTTCCTGTAAACGAGAACGTATTCTTGGATAAGTTGCAGGTATGAGATGGTGATATATGATCAGTTACCATTCCAGCAAATCTCAGTCAACAAACAACAATTTGAAACGAGTTATTTTGTCACAAGACTCACAACACCCAATATCAGGAAAAGCCAAAAGATACGAACAGATGTTGATAATTAAAAATCTTTTTTAATATATTTAGAGTACAAGATGATTTGGCACAGATGAAATTTCATGTTATACAGAAAGCACAAGAACTGCATCTGCAGAACATTCTATTCTAACAGGAGAAATCAATATATTATTCAAGCAATATAGATCTTCATACAGCAAAATCAACCAAACCTTTTCCCAAACTAGGCCGGGGTAGGCTACATGAATTCTACAGCCATATAATTTGTAATCAACTAATTGTATTCTCCTTCTCCACTCCATTCAATCTAGTACTATAACCTCCAATATGTCTTGTACTACCTTAGGTGATCTTCATACAGCCAAATTTTTTTCTTATTATCTCCTTAGTATCCATTACATGAACTTTCTCTACGTTGCCCATGCATGAAACACCTTAGGTGATTTTCACTCATATTATCTTCTATTGGAGCAACCCCTACTTTAGTTCGGATACCTTCATTTCTAACTTAACCTTTCATGTGTGTAATATCCACCAAAGCGTTCTCATCTATGCTACCCCATCTTATGACATTGGAGTATCTTTAGAGTCCAACATTCAGTCTCATCATACACAACTGTTCATACAGTTGTCCTATGGAACTAACTCTATCAAAAAGGACCCCTGAAGCTCTCCTATGTTTCAACCATCCTACTCGGTCTGCTCCTGCATTAATTTTAGTTCTAATGCACTTCTTCAATCTCACCCCCATATCTAGATAAATGAACTTTTACTCACTCTAGTATTGTTGACAATTTTACACTACATATTTATCTTGGTTCTACTTTTTCTAAAATTACAAAATAAATATGGAGTTAGCACTAAAGAAAAGGAATCTGGGTACATACTTTCATACCTCTCCAAGGACCCATTGCCAATAATGGGAAAAGGTACTGGCCTCCTTTCTTGGCTTGAACATAAAATCTCTTGCATCCTCTCTGGCCAGCCTGAATTCAATATCCTTTCAAAATCTTCCACCTCCCTAAATGAAAACAAATAGCCCCATAAACATTACAAAGGGAAGTTATTATCAAGTCATATCTGATGAATGATGTAAATCCCATGTTTCATAACCCACTTGAACAAAATGAAATATATGAAACTAAACTCAACATATTTTTAGTAAGCCTGCCAGGCCAAGAAGTTACTGAAAAGCAAAACACAGTGAAAAGCAGAGAATCAATCCATCCAGCAAAGAAGTAATTCTATTGAGAACTTGCTGAGAAATCGCATAACTTAAAAAAAATGGTCTTTGTTCTACAAACAGATTAACATTTTTTGTTTTTACTTGTTTGGGGAAGAACAATGTTCCATTTACAAAACTGTTCGGTGAAATGTTATAGCCAACACCTATTGCTATTATTCCAGTTTCAAATTGACAACAACATTTCACCTAACAGTTTTGTGAAGGGAGCATTGTTCTATTCAGGATAGCTCACAGTGAGCCATCATTTAGGTTGAAAACAAGTATTACTCCAGTTTCCAAATTTTGCTCAAATCGATAGCCATCGTAAAAGAGAATGAAATAAACAAGGAATATTTGCAAACCAGGAAATATACCTATCAATTTTTTCCTTCAATGCAGGATCAATATCATCAATATCATCAGATTCAGTCTTTGATGCAATTGCGTCATCTTTCACATCATGCAACTTTGATGGACCACTTGGATGGGGCTCCAATTTATTGTCAACATCAGCACTGTAGCATGCAGAACTATAACCATTTGATTCCTACAACAAATAGAATGAACAGTGATTTGACAATCTAAAAATATAGGTGCACAAGTACCAGTGATTGTAAATACAACAATAACAAAGCACTTTGTACAACAATGCAGGGTTGGCTACATGAATCCATTAGCAAAACTCTTTGGGATCTTCTTCTAGTGTTCTCCTCCCCCACTCTATCCTATCTAATGCTATCACCAGTGATTGTGAATACCAAAATTACAAATTACAGAAATAGCAAGTTACAATTCCAACCTTCATAGAAGTCTGAACAGCTTCGGCTGTACATGTGTTCTTTTGTTGGTCTTTCCTTTTCTGGTTCTTCTTTTTATTCTTGGAAGTTTTAATATCCTTAGAATCTGTCCAACAGAATTTCCATAATAACCCCAATGAGTCCTTCAAAAGGAAGTAAAGTAGAAAAAAAAAACATGCGACAACAAATGACATACAGACCTTCACAATTATTTTCAAAAGAACCTTATAATTACCACATGCAGAAGAAAGTGATGGCACTAACCAAGAACACACGCTAATATAGTAAATATGTATGACTGAAATCTACATTCATCTCTTTATTAGAACATGCAGAGGAAATTATATCCATATGCTTCATTATCACTTTATTAAAGTATTACAATATTACATATAATAATTTTGCTTTTCTTTTCCTAATAGTTCAGCAGATATGACCTGCTTTTCAGAAAGCAGATATATCAGAACGTCTGTCTATTCCTCAGCATGCTATGTATCATCTTCTTCAATCTGTAAACTACCACTCCAAACAAACTCTCATGTAATATCATAAATACCAAACAATACAGCCAGTTGATGTTGATATACCCAGCAATATCCAACATGATGATCATAAGAGGAAAAGGTAAGTCCAATGGTCTATGTATCCCAAAATAGAGAACAGTTCAAGTATTTAGATCTACTTCTTCAGAAGCTTGTAAAATATTTTATCTAAGTACAATATATAAGAAAGCAAGAGGTAGGCACATTATGTGGAGACAACTCTATAACATACCTTCATGCCCTCCATTGATAAATGACAAGAGATCATCAACTGATCGGTCATCTACATGTTCTTCTTCAGTCTCAACAATCTGGAAATTATAAAGTTCAGCTGTAATTATCATGAACATGAACGTTCAAAGATACATAAGCACATAAAAACTATCACAACCAGTAAGGAGTGGGGGAAAAGTATATTACCAAGGAAATATGTGATTGAGAAACTAGAGATTTTTATGAATCTATAAAAAAATATACTTTCAAATTCCATATTTAGACTCTTGCCACAATAAAAAAAAGTTATGAGGCGCTTAAAACAACTCCAACTTAAGGGAAGAGTACATTGCACAACAAGCGAGTAAAACTTCAAAACAGGAAATACTAAGAATGGAAATAAAACCAGATGACAATGTCACTGTCACCTTTAATTTTTCTCTATCTTTAAGTTCTTTTCTTTTTCTCGCATAAAGTCGATTCAATAGTCTGATCCGTGGATCATCTGTTGTGTTTTTTAACGGCTCCAGCTTCTCCTCCTGTATAATAGAAACTCTTTTAATGAGAAAGAGAAGGAAGAAATGAGAATCACAAGTATAAACACTTCTCACAGCCACCAGACACCTCTGTAAGATCATCGGGTAAATGAAATATCTCACGTATCTCCTCGGGGGTCTTCCCTTCAATAATCCGTGCAAGAGTACGGCTGGTAAGATCAACCAAAGGCTTTAACTGAAGACTATCAGCAGCAGATGTCAACTCACAGAGCCTCTTTGTGTCCATTCGAACAAACTTTTCATCAAAAGACTTGCGTTCCTATGCAAAGAATAGCCTGAAGTCACACACCGTTTGTTTGTATAACATCATTTCTCAACTATGTCATATTGGTTAAAAAAACATGGGAACCCTAGAGAAAATCAAGAACTATGGCACAACAGCGTTTGGCAAAAGACAATTCAGAAACTTGTAGAACCTTGTTAGAGTGACCCGGTATTTGATGAAACCGGCAGTAATCAAGAATTAGGCTCAACATAGCGGGATTGACTCGTTGAGGTAGAGATATGGAGCAGTTCTTAGAAGATCCCATGCCTTTCTGAATTACTTCTTGGCATATCATGGGGCAAAACATGGCAACCTCTTGTTCAACTTGTTGGATTGAACCATCAGCTGTTTGGAGCCAAATATATGACTTCAGCATCTGAGAATACATATTAGCATCAGTATTAATAAAAATCACAGAATTATTGAGGTCTAAAAGATAGAGTGTGTGCAAACATCGGATCCAGCAAAAATTGCGCAACTAGCCAGAACTTTATTGCAGTTAATGATAATAAAAAAATAAAAACTCAATGGATCATGCTGACCTTTTTTATCAAACAATAAAGGAACTAAAAATCTTCCCTAATTCCATTATGAGTCTATGACTGCTGAACTTGAACTCATACATCACTATACCATCCTTAAAGAATGAATAGATCTCAACTCTTCCCCATATTGAGCACCACATTTTCAATTTCGGAGGAAAAGACATTTGTCTCAGATGATTCAAGATTTTTTTTTTGTTCATAAGAGAAATAGCTTTTACGATCTTTCCCGAACCCTACAAAATCACTAGCTATCCTCTCTTCCACTCAGGACCTCACCATCCTATGCAAAAAGCCATCAAGTTTTGAGGGGGAAACAGCTATATTTGTAACTCAATCATGCATTTAGATCTAAGGTGACTAATGTTAGGGGCTTGAACACCCTTTTCACTTTCTGCCCATCTCATCCACCAATAAACAAGAACTACCACATTTCACTCTCACTACTCAAGAAAAATGTCAAAGGTGATACACGGAAATCAAAATTGGACTTCAGGTTTGTAAGTTCAAATCTTATATGCTGTATTGTTTATTATACATTACAGCCATAAATCCCATCCAATAAAAGCTTACCTGAAGGATCAGTGGGTCAACCCACATAAGGAGACAGATAAGGTTCGCTTTTTCATCTACCAATATTGTATAACATATTGCTTTGTACTAAAGAACTCAACAAGACACCAAAACCAAAAGGAAAAGCATTGCTTTTGATGACAAATACCAATTTTTCAATCATTTGCTTAATATTTTATCATACACAGTAAATAGAATCAGAGAATTAGTTAGAGCAACAAACAATGATATAAACTGAAGGATATTTTAGCATGAAAGCTGAAAGGCCTTTACAGGGAAACAAAGATATTTACTTTTTATTTTTACAGATAAGTCCATTTTGAAATCACTTACGCAAATTTTTAAATAAGTCCATTCTGAAATAACTTGTCCAAATTTTAAAATCTATCAACATGTCAATTCTGAAATCACTGGTGCAAATTTTAAAATCTAGCAAAAGGTTGATCTTTCAGTTCTTTCAATAATATTTTTGAGAATAGAAACCCTTGTGGAAAAGGTGAGAATTAAGAGCATTAAAACCTAAATAAAGCATTGATATCAGCAACCCCAGGTTGTTGCCTTCAGTAAGAGCATTAACTTCCTTTTCCCATATATTTTGGATACTATCCAAGATGACACTAATATAAATATTGATCTAAATCTACTTCTAATTTGTCCCATAACATGATCACATCTATAACCATTTTCCCTCTCTTCAAACCAACCAACAGTCACTTGTGGTTATCATTCCATGATCGATTGAGTCAATCCATGAGGAAACCCTTTTTCAAGATCCTCTTTGAGAAATCATATCAACTCAGCCTCAACAGCATCCTCCTTGTTCTGCAAGCTTTGAAGTAACATAAAAATCTTTCCTCCATGATCAATAAAAACCACACCCACTCCAATCGAAATACCTCAAATGTTATTTCTATGAAGAACTGTAAAAATCTAATAGAGATGGTGTAGACTTAACATGTTACTTTAATTCTTCTCATATAAGGTATAGAATTGCCAAAAGTCCATGACATTCCTAAATAGAAATTCACAGTTCTTGATGTAATACAGCAAATCAAACACAACAAACTCCTTCTAATAAGGCAAACCCATTAACAAGCCAAGTGAAACTCCAAGACCTTTCATCTAAAATATACAAGCAAGTAGAAACTCAGGGGCCTTGATAAAAGCAAGCATCACTCTGTGTTTGTGTGTGTGTGTGTGTGTGTGTGTGTATGAGAGAGAGACGGAGAGAGAGAGAGCACTGAAAGCTCATCCCATAAAGAGAAAATGTTTTCATAATGAAAACTCCACGTTAAGCACAAAAAGACAGTATTACATGTAGAACTTTTAGGCCCTCCAAACCTTGTGTATGTGAACTCAACTTTTGGAAGCAGACCAAGTAAAAGCAACCACTCTAAAACCACAACCCATTTCCTTACTAATATGGGAAAAGAGAACATAGTATGATAAACATCAGTTGTCTAAAATAAAACAATTAAAGCAATAGCTCCCTGCATCTAGAAAACAATGCCTAACAACCATTAGTTATCATCCTACCCCTTTCTCTCCTGAATGACAAGAAGAAATTAAACAAAGCAACATTAGATTCACAGATTGGTAACAAATTCAATGTGAGTAAAGTCTGTACAAATAATTTTAACAAAGTCAGGCAACTATCCTCATAACTAGACAAATCAAAGGCTAAAATACTGGAGCAAAAAATACCGCTTAAGCCCATCATTCACATAGAAAGAGTTTAAAAAGTAGATAAAGGAAATTGTAGTTGACGGATATGTGTGTGTGAGCACGTAGAGAGGGAGAGCTAGAGAGGTCACTTTGTATCTAAAAACAAATGTGGCTTACCTCTGGTTTAATGACTGCTTTATCGACTTCTGACATCTTTTCAAACCTTCAACAACCAAGAACAATAAATATAAGGAACTGTTTTGTGTATTAAGTAGAAATTCCAGCGATCAAGGGATCCAAAGCTTGATTCAAAGATGGGGAATCGGAATCCTTATTTAGAGGGGAATTTATCAAATTCGTATTGAGTCTTCTGAAATGATATCCAAGATGGTAGAAGACCCAATTCCATTAGCAGAAGTATCAGAAGCAGTTCTTAAGAATGTTTCTCTGAATAGCTCACCAAACTGACAAAGCAGGACACCCTACAGGACAGAAAATTGGCCATCATGGAAATTCTGGTTAACAAACAAGTATGGTATAACAGATTATATATCCACTTGGGGTCCAAATATCTTGAGTTTTGAAAATAAAAACAATTAAACTAATGCAAAGAATAGATATAAAATGATTTACGAGTTACAATTTCAATTTAAATCACGACCAAACCAACCGCATAACACAAGACAATACACAGATAACATAGAGACATGCATTAGTTATTGTAACTTTGTACTTAAACTTAAATCATGCATGGGACAAAACTGGGATAAGTGTGTGCATGGGAGAAATTTGGGACTGTAGGAATATGAACTTATCCATAATAGGAATTGGGTATCCCAAAATCCCCATCTCCCATAAATCACCACTTTTTTCTTCCCCATGGGGAGGCGTATAATAGAAAAGTTAAGCATTTTTGCCAGACAAGATTGTCCCATACGTATTCCACTTTTGACCAAATTGTACATTCTCTCTTTTATAACACAAACTAGTCACTAATACGATAAGCTTTTGCAGTGAAGAGGGTGTTAAATAAAACATATTTAATTCATTGAAACTAACGCTCATGTTCAACTAGAATATACTTGTCAATTGTTTATACAATCACTTCCATGTATTCTACTTCTCAGAACTCTAGTCTAATTGCAAAACAATTTATGCTAGTAATTCAATAAAGAACATCTCAACAAAAGATACCTAACACTGAAGCATATGCACACAAATAACAGTCCTTTCATCTCATTGTAAGTGTTAACCTTGCCATATTGGGAGGTCAAGCATCCAAGACAAAAATCTAATATAACTATTCTAAATTTACCAAACACATCAATCATCATATTAATTAATTAATTGTGATAATTAACTTCCAAAAACTTGAATGAATGTAGTATATGATAAGAAGAGAATCTTGTGACAAAGTAAAGAAGCATGAGTGCACAACTTAGGGTTCGCACGAGTAGTTGCTTTGGTGAGGGTATGGATATGGATCATCTCTGCTCTAATACGAAAAAGAAAGAATACAAAAGGACAAAATAGTAGTACAAATCCATTTAATGCTCCTTCCTTCATATGTTATGGGATAAAGCAGAAAATAACTAGAAAGGACTTTAAGACGATGTAATGCAACCGACAACTTTCCTAACAGATTTTTGACTAAAGCCTCGAATTCAACTAGTACAAAAAAGGAGATGACAGACATTCAGTCAAATATGGGAAGATTTGATCATTTAAACTACAATATAGCTGTAATATTTTCAAACACTATCTTCATTCTCATTGTCATAATTTCAAAGATGCAAAGCAATTTTCGTTTTATTAACTATGAGGAAGACACCCAATGTTATGTGTCCACGTGTCAAGAATGAACTGGGTGTAATACAAATTAAATCAGGGCAAGGGCCCTCTTAATCAATTCATGATTTTATCATTGTGAACGTTACCGAAGCATATATTTCTTCTTTAATTTTATCTAACAGACTGCTGTCCATTTGGATTTACAATTCTTTTGTAGTGTACCTTGCACAAGACCACAATTGGAACCTAAACATTGCCCATTACTGAAAAGGTTAGAGAAAATCAGATTCAAAATCTAACCCAACGTCCAGCTTTTTTTTCCCCACGAAATTTCAAGTGCAATTGCAATTTTGGGCATTAGGAGCCAAAATAGAGTATAAGCACTTCCAACCATCCATTACAAAAGAAGTCCCATGAAATATATATAATTCATTGCTTCAGATTTCATCATACAAAATATCATCAGGTTCATTGCTAATGTGGCTTACTGTATGTTTATCAGTTCGAAGTGAATTCAATCTCATCTTGGTGAAACAAGTTGGAATTTCATCTTTAGTTGAATCTGATTGCGAATTAAGGAGTCTCTGCAGTTAACGAGCAGCCAAACCCTTAGTTTTAAATCTACCCAGCATCCCATTTCCTAGAGTTCCAACAAAGTTGCTACCTTCAACACCTCACGCCCATAAATAACCTGTAAGCTCATCAATCCCAGTGCAGTATTCCTAAACTCAACATGAATAACAGCAACTTACTAGGAAGAAAAGGCAAAGGAAACCTAATCCTCGGCAATAGCATCAGTGCAAAAAGAGGACTTTCAAGAGGAACAAGTAGATGAAAAGCAAGCCAGTACACCAACAACAACAAAATCAAGATAAAATCTACGCAGAGGAACTGCTTGAAACAGGCAGTTTGTCAATGAAACGATCCAATAAGCAAGAGTAAAAGAGATTTGGGAAGATAAATATGTAGAAATGGGGGGAGAGAAGCGTTGCGTACCTGTGGGAGAGAGATTGGAGAGTGAGACAGAGAGCTTTGGATTGCCGAGATATGGCGGTTCGTCTGCGAACACAGGAATCGAAATTATAAATGTGAGAGTGTGAAATGGGCACAAGGTATCTCTGCAGTTTGCTTCTAATGTGAAGCTATGGAATCGAAAACGATGGGCGAGCAAGCGAACGTACGGCGGTTTCTCTCTCTACCTCTTTGTCTCTGTGTTGGAGCTTTCTCGCTCTAGATGTGGCTCATGGCTATGGCTATGGCTATGGCTGTGGCTGCTTTAGGAGCGCGTGGCGTGGAGTCGCCGACTTGAGGCGAGGGAGGGTGTTCATCAAACGTCGCCCACCCACACCACACGTGACTCGTGAACCTGTCTTACGTACGTGTTCGGGGACTTCGTGGAGTTCTTTCAAGCTAGAGTTGTCAATTCCGGTTTCGGGTCCGGGTAATCTAAAGCCCATTCGAAGGTGGGCAGGGACCAGGGTTGTGCTCGGATGGGAAACCCGCTTGTGGGCCTACATTGCGGTTTAAATCGCTCATTCTGATTTAGGGGTTTTCAGCCTGCTGACCGCACTGTTCATGGGTATATTTGGAGGATTT
>JAYMTA010002744.1:0-15753 GCA_036897625.1 Pelargonium cotyledonis | reverse complement strand
GCCCCCGCCGGAACCCCGTGCCGCGCCCGGGCCCCGGCGCCGGCGCCAGCCAGCTAGTCCTCCGAACTCTCCTTCCGCCTCGAACAAATGGTTCCGGTGCATCCGACGGAAAGATTCGGCATCATTCTCGTCGGAGTCGGTGCTCTCGGAATCTGATTGCATCCATGTTCCAAATTGATCACTACACATGATTTTTGCAAATTAATTTTGACAATATTAAACTGGTTGATTACACAGTGAAAATGAGAGTGTGACAAATATTATTTATAGGAGGAACATTAATTAATTAGGGTTGATTTTTTTGTGTACGAGTGAAAATAAACGTGATGTTCATTTCTATGAAACGTATTATTCTTGTATTTAGTCATATGTCATAATTATTTCAACATATGGCCAATGAATGGTGATTCAAATTTAAAAATTAAAAATTAAAAATACAATTATTATTTTTTTTAAAGCAAAAAAATATACAATTATTTATACAAAGTGAGAACATCAAATATTTTGACGATGAGTTGGACGAATTAAAATTAGTCAAGTGTACAACGAGTCTTACAAATCTGGCGCTTTGCGTTAGAAATTTTTGAGAGGGCGGTAGTATCATATGTGTCGGGATATTATTAGTTTCAACTTAATATTAACTTAAAAATAAAAATTAGTGTTCGCAAAGTAGAGTGCCACATTATTTTGAATGTACAAAATTTGGAACAAATAATATTTTTTCAAAAAAAAAAATAGAAACAAATGTGATTGGGGAAATATAAAAACATTACAATGATTCAATGAACCGAGGACATGTAAAAAGTAAATGAATTGTGGGTGTAATAATTTTGACAGAAATGGATTTGTATTAAGTTCTTAGTTTATTATATTTATGCTAAAATAATTTCACTTGGTCTTATTGAACAAATTCAGTTGAGTTCTTGTGTTGGATTAATTAGTGTTGATTTAGAGTTGACTTGAATTCTGCTAAATAGTGAATTATGATTTTATTGAAATATTAAATCATTAACCGAATATAATTTCGGGTTGATAAAAATATAATACGACTCACAAGAGGTACGAATCCACGTGTGTTGTGAATTTTATGTTAAAAAAAAAAAATTGTTCGATTTGTAAATCAATTGAATTGCAATCAATTCCACATAAATAAGAGTCCGAATTGATCGCGCACAAATTCATATTTAAATTGTGAAATTCATATACATGCATGTTTCTTGATTCTTTCTCTTGATCTTATCTTCAATTGCAATATCACTCCTGATTCTTAATTGTTCACCTTATCAATGTCAACTTATCCTATAAATGATGGACGAGTAGAGTTAGTTTTGTACTCATTATTATATTTAAGGGGAGTTAATAGGTTATTAATTATATATGTATATATTTAATGAATAGTAAGAGTAAGTCAACTTACCTAAAAATCAGACACTTGAAATTACATTCTTTTAAGAAAGTAATTAACTGATGAGTAAAATGAATATGAGTCGACTTATTTAAAGTTAGATATAGATTATAAATATATAAATATAATTTTGAATGAGTGGATGAGAAGAATATCAATACTGCTACGTGGTATTAATTGATTATTTTATGTAAGAGATACCGGTGGAGTATTTTTTTTTCTTTGTCAATACTACGTTACGTTGTTTTGATGTTCTTATTCAAAATTATGTCCTTTTTAGTGTCTATTTTTTCTAACCTGAAGTCATTGGGCTCACCTGTCAACAAGATATGGGCCATAGGTCACAAGTCTGTGACTAACCCCCCAATCAAGTTCAATTTCAAGACTTAATTCTAGCAGCAAATTTCACAAGATTCTTGGGCCCAAATTTCTTCTTTTGGGTTGTCTATGTTTTTAGGACTTCAATTTTTTTTAATGAAAAACTTCTAATTAATTAATTTATATTGAACGATAACAAAAAAAAAATATAAAATAAATTGAGATTTGAAAACCAATCCATCTATACAGATTTGACAAAAAAGTCGAAGACCTAACTAATTCGTAAGGCACTCGATTTGCAGACCAACCCACAAACATAATGACTAAGTCATCCTAAAAAATCAAGTCGAAAGCATTGAAATCTTTCCCTTCATCTTGAATAAGCAAGCTGAAAGCACTGGAATCCTCTCCTTTCACCTGAAGAATACAAACAACTAAAAACGATGGAACATGAAATTTAAGACGGTCGCGTGAAAGACGTCGCCAATCAACTCTTGGGACTTCAATATTATTTCTCTTGATTGCCTATTTAGAAGCAACATTCGATTTAAAATATCGGACTTGAGTTGAGTGAAACATTATAGATTTCAAATAATAATTTTAATGTCATGAAATTTTATGGTTTTTTGAATATTGTATCTATATTTCAAATCAAATCATATATTCCTATTTAAAATTCATTGGTGGTTAATATTGAGGTTGCAGAGTTCTTTCATTAGACCATATAGAGTTTATTGTATACAACAAGATTGACTTAGAAGATTTATGGGAAATCCCCTTCGATCTTCTGCTAACGGTGTGTGACCTTACGTGAGTTTAGAAGGTTGGACTAACCGACTATAGACACAACGCAATCTCTGTTTCCGATTTTTCACATTATTGAGATCTACAGATTTAAAAACATTTTATCCGGGCACGAAAACAAGGTCAAAATGTAGAGTAAAATTTGAACATGAGTTGAAAATGAAAAAAAAAAAAAAAAAAAATCCCCCTGACCTTACAATATAAAGACGCATCCTCTGTTACCTTGCTCGTGGAACAAGAAGGGACGCAAACAAAGACGGGTCATTAGACCCAAACCAGACCTTAACACCGCCATGTATAAACTTAACACCAACCTAAAAACTTAACCTGATAGATGGAGGGTCTAACATATATATCAAGTGATGACAAACTTCACATTCTTTCAACGTGGGATGCATTAACAATCTCAAGGCTTTGATCACAATCTAGTTCATTGCCTGAAGAAACCAAGCCAGAGATTTGGGAGTGTGACAATTCTATGGCAAAAGCCTCCATCACTGATATTTCAACCTATAATTAGTCCCCACAAGTCCCACCAACTCTAACTCAAAACTCAGCTGCCATAGCCTCAAACGTGAATTCAGCTGCTACCAAATAAACCTCAGATTCACTAGCAAAAGAAGAGACTAGTACAAAACTTGCAGCAAAATCAAATTCGGAAGTAGCAAACTAAACTAAACTAAAAGTATCAGTCACTTAATAGTTAATACACATGCATTAGAAACCTAAACATATACAAATGCCAATGATTCATGGTTCTTTAATCTAAATTATAAACTACATATAGAACAATATACATGCAATATGGTATCCAAGTTCAAGGACCACCCAGAAAAATACATCTTCAAGTATACAAAGTTAGTGCAAGAACAAAATTCATTATTAGCACAACTAAGTAGCTGTAGTCCTCTCATATCAACAATTTCCATAAAGCAAGAGACGTAAATATGGCGTGTTAATAACGAGTCTATATCTATATGTCAGCTAGATCAAAGTGTAGTTCATCAGTTACCTCCCAAAGAAATCAGTGTCTTTCCCTTATTCTGCTCATACTTATATATTACCTTTACTATAACACTCAAACTAGTATATGAATCAAACTGAAACAAAACAAGCCAAATCTTCTATACAAACTAACAGATAGAGAGACCGACAGACCCAATAAAAAGAGCTATATCATGATCCTCATGCTTGTTAAGGAAACACAAAGTCCATCATTCCAATCTTCAGTAGTACTGATTGGTCAAACACTAAATACCAGACAAATGAATTTTGATAACAAACTAGTTATGATTTCATCCATTTCAATATTGGCTTGCATACAAGTTATCTTCCAAATACAGCATGAAGAACACTTGGGTTCAATTAGCATATATACAAGACAAAGAACAAACAATCACTTCATAAGAAATAGCTGTGAACCAAAACATATAATGTAAAGCAACTATCATCCCCAATTCTATTTGGGATACTGTGGATGGATCTTACTCACCTTAAAACTGCTCAGCCTAGCTAGCTAGTGTACGTAGAATCCAATCCCAGTCTCTGGTACAATGCGAATAGAGTGAACAAACTGAACTGATAGAAAGCCAATAGGGTGTATAATGATCAATACGAGGCAAGATTCCAAAGTAGACACCATACTATAGAGTTCTTAGCAAAGAGTAAACCAAAAAGGTCATAAATATGACCAGACTAGCCAAAACTCAAATTCAACATATATAAATTCAAATATATAAGCATGATCAGAATATCAAAACAAATAACCACCAAAACTCAAACATAGATAGTGAAAACTTGTTATTAAAACAATGAGAAATGAATCCCATATCTAGAAATTATTTACGAAAAAAATTCTAAAATACTAAACACAGAACATTAAAAAATACTCAAATGATTCAGAAGGTTAAGATTGCGAGTTACTCAAATGCACCAAAAGATGTAGAGATCAATCTAGATACCATTCGTATCCTACTTATGGTTATAGAATCAGATAATTCAACGCCAAAACACTCAAAATACACTAAACCCAGTTCATCAATGACCTCAATCCTAATGGTAATTTCTTAAAAATGATACTTTGATCGATCAATTGGTCTTTGGATCTGGCATTGGGAAGAGCCCTCCGGCACCAGCCCCTCTCGGCGGCGAGAATCCAAGGAACTTCTGCAAATTGGTACGGATACTGATGGAGCAGAGGAAATACAAGAAGGCCATGGAACAATCGGTGGAATCGTCTCCTAGCAACCCTCTGTGACTCATCTTCATCACAATCCCCACCGGCTTGAAGGGCAATTTGGCCACAACCTTGCCTTCGAAAAGCGAATTGAGCAAACCGAAGACCACGAAGAGCACGAGAGCGACGACGGCGCCGGACTTGAACTTGAAGAGCGACAGGTCGCGGCTCGATTCCTTGAGACTGGACTCGACGCGGTCGATCTTCTTGGTCTTGGACTTCTTGCCAACAATCTTGTTGGGGTTTTCGGTCTTCATGGTCTCGAGCTTTTTGGCGGCTTTGTCAATGGAGGATCGCAGCGACTTGTAGGAGGTGGTGCGGTAGATAAGGACCCACGAGATGGCCTCGCAGACCACCGCAGTGCACATCGAGATCGCCACCACGGTGAGACTGTCGGAGTACCGGAACGACGAGAAGATCTGCGGAGTGGCCATCTGCTTATGGAGTGTTTGGGGACTGAGAAAATGATTTTCTCGGCAGATTTGGAGAATGTGATCTGGAAAATGGGCAAAAGCTCTGATTTGTGATTGGTTTGGTTCGGTCTTTTGTGTTCAGGTCATTTGCAACGACTGGAGATTCCGAAATAGTAAGGGTCTGTTTGGTTGCAGTGTTTCAGTAGACAACAACTACCCTCTTTTTTCGATTCAAAGCCCAAGTGTTTTAGGGTTTACATGAAAGCCCAATTATCAAATAATGTAGAAAGGAAAAGAAAAGCCCACGCTCTTTCTGATAACACGGGGTCAAACTAATCTTCATTCGAGCAAGAAAGAATCACATTGATCGCAAAAAAAATTCTACGAAATTTTAACGCAACGGCATACACCAAAATTCAAACTGGAGACTTCAGATTAAGATGAAACAACTTACGTCGGTTGACCTAACAACTCTCATCAATCATGAGAAGCTCTTCATATAATATGACAAAGGAAAAAGAGAGTGAAATATCAATTTACAGCTAATATTGAAATATGTCATTGGAGCAGACAATCTAATTAGAGTAAAAGCAAAGAAACCAATAACGTTTACATTGAAGTGACCAAACTAATAGGCCTGAAGTCATTTAAACCTAATTTGTATTCATTTCCTTTTGGTTTTGAGCCCTAAAACAAATAATATTGTTACCCTATATCCAAATTCAAAAGTTATGGGGATGAAATAAATAATAAATACAAGAACTATATCACATTATATTACCAAAAAAATCTCAATCTTTTTTTACAATAGCAGTGTCTCGATACAGTGTAGAATGGCATATACGTGACTGAAGATGAAGGAAGAGGAAGCACAATTGTGTGATCTATTCTGAGCTTTCTAAACATTAGCAAACTGAAGGTCAAATATGTATTGTTCATGCACGAGGTTGTGCTGGTTTCGATGAGTTCAGGAGTGGCGTCAGAGCCTTTACAACTATTGTCATGTTCGGCCGAAAATCTGCCTCGTACTGTACACAGAGCGCTGCCACTGCTGCCAACTGAGACACATAATAATATAACAAATTGGTAGAACGTTTAATTCAATGCCATTACATTTTCTAATAGTGTGAGGTTTCAGTTACGAATTTGTTTCATTATTTCGTTCAAACAACTTCAAGTTAGGAGAAGTGCAGCTAACTAAAACAAGGTTTCTTTGATCTTTATATGCCAACATATGGTAAACAAATATTTTAAAAAACACAACTATGTTTAAAAAGGTTGTGTTTCAATTCAATAACCTTAGCTGGTTTAGGAATAAAAGATTCTAAATATAGACGAACCTAGCTACTTGCATCTTACAAAGACCTCAAACACCAACTCTTATCTCATATAATTCAAACATACTGCATATCCTAGGTTATCTTTTCTGGCAAAGAAATTAGTATTTTTCAAGGCATAATGGAAAATACCTTAGCAACAGCCTTTGGTGGGTATTCGTTATCCAGTTTTGGATCCACACATTGCTTCACTTTGTCCTCGCTCAACCTTGGAGTTGCCTGCAGTATTTGGAGCAATGATCAAATTAAGGTTGTTCATCTATACAAGTTGGCATTAAAGTTGTAACGGGGATGGCAAAAGTACAAATAAGACACACCCAAGTGACTAGACTTTGTTGCCCTTTAGGCATCGTGTGATCTACTGGCTTCCTCCCTGTCAAAAGTTCTAGTAGAACAACTCCAAAACTGTAAACATCACTTTTTTGTGTTATCTGCCCTGTCATGGCATACCTGAATAAAAAGTATAGATTCAAGATTAATAAAGAACATGAAACCTTAATAAAGCCAATAAAATGGGATCTGTTGAGCAGGAAAAAGGTAAGATCTACTATGTTTGCTATAGCTCACTCTTCAACAACTCGATAAAGAACAATATGAATGCATAAAAGCATAAGCCTTCTACTACCCAAACATGTTCTCGTGAAGTTGATAAAGTGATAATGAGTTAGAAGGTTAAAATGTCTCATGTCTAGTAGCATAAAATGAATACAGTCCAAGGTACACTAAAACTCATGGCAAAGAAAACTTAGATTCATATTTAAAAGGTTATGGTTCAACAGTACAGTTAGTTTTAGGTCGAGATTTGGATTTGAAAAAAACAGTTCATGAATGGGAGTCGAGAATGATAATGTGAATGAGATTCTCATTCATCGTGTTTGGATTAGGATTTTTCATTCATGAGAAAGGTTTTGGAATGAGAGTCTCATTATTGATTCCCATCCTCATTCCAAAACTTTTAATCCGAACACTACCTTAGAAAAGTTCAAATATATCTGATCAATATTTTAGACTGTAAAGAAGATATAACAAATGCTTACTCTGGAGCGTGGTAGCCAAATGTTCCCAAGACTCTTGTTGAATGCAGACGAGCTGCTGAATCCGAGGATTGATTTGTCAAGTTGAAATCAGCAACTTTGGAGTGGAAGTTGTCGAACAGAAGGACATTGCTGGATCTAACATCACGATGTACAACAGGAGGCTGAACCTTTTCATGCAGAAACTCGAGACCTTTTGCTGCGCCATAGGCAATTTTAACTCTCTGGTTCCAGCTAAGAACTGGACCTGGTTCTGCCCCTTGTACACCTTTCCTTCCTGAGTAACAAGTAATTCAAAACCAATCAGATCTTTTTGAAGGAACCAAATTTCCCAAAATTGAAACGTTATATAAAATCTGTACCATGTAATACATCGTGTAATGAACCCATTGTGGCATATTGATATACCAAGATTCTGTTGTTTGACTCCAAACAATACGCCAACAACTCCACAAAATGATCATGTTTAAGTCTTGATACCATCGATAACTGCATTCTCACAGTAAGATGAAGATTCAAATTACATCACCAACTAAAATGGTAGTTGCCAACTTGCCAAACGCCTTGATTTTGGCTAAAAAATAATTCCAGAATCTCACCTGGGATTGAAAATCAGAGTCCGGCTCTTGTGCAGTATCCAGCTTCTTTATTGCCACCTCCTTTTCATCATTTAGCTTCGCATAGAAAACCCGGCCATAAGACCCTTCTCCAATCAAAGAAGATGAAGCAAAACTACTCGTCAACCTGTTTAATTCATCAAGTTGCATTGCTGGAACGTCAATAGGCATTGGTTTCTGTGGATTACCAGTTTTCACAGCATTGCCACCCCTTGGCTCTCCTCTGTCGCCTATAAAACAATGAAAGCAACATGGCCTCAGAACCTTAAGTAACCAATGTATTCATTTTCACTGAGGAAATTTATCAAACACTTACTGAGCATAAAAACATTCACAACAACATGTACATGAAACACAAAATTGGACAAAAACTTGAATTCAATGACAAAAGTATAAAGGAGTGTATATTATTTTTACCAGGACCAGCATATGCATTGCCTTTATTAGGTGGAGTCGTGTTCTGATTGGCAGGCGGTCCGTAGCTTTCCTCCTCCGTACCTCCGCAACAAAACATAACTTCAGGTGGTGGTGGTGGTGGCGGCCACAGGCGGTCTCAAATCAATAAACCATCCAAAGCAATTGCTGCTGGTTTTTCAAAACTAAGCAAATTCCTGCATTTTTTCCCCAGAAAATTTTCAACCATTGTGAACCCTTTTTCCTAGAAGGTAAAACAAAACAAAGGGCTCAAATCAAATTCCATTTTTTTTTCTTCTTCTTCAAAATCAACAATATATATATAGAAAACCCCATAAACAACTTGCAATTGTGTTTTGAATCACCAAATCTAACCACAAAATAACATGCAGCTTGTGCATTAACGATCCTCCTATCACACTCCATACAGAATCAACAACATTTCAAAATTTAAGAACACAAAAGGGATTGATCAGTGCAGAATTTTTTACTTACCAGAAAATCAGAGGCCCTGATGGACCCAGTATGAGTAGGTAAAAGATAATGGGTGTGTGTAAGGATTTTCAAGAAAATAATTAGATTCAGAGGAAAAAGAGAGAGAGATCAAGCTATAGGGATTGAGGAAGAAAAGGAAAAGAAAATTTGGGTTGGTGTGTTTGTGTGAATCTATCGAGTGTTGGTGTTTGTAATTGCGCACCAAATCCGCGAGTGCCTTTATTTAACCGTTAAAACTTTCATTTGGCTTCACGTCCCTACAAATTCTTACTAATTTTATTATTTTTCAAACACACATCTTCTTTTTTAAGTCAATTAAGTCAACCACATGTAATTTTAATTATATATCATAAATTTAATTAGTTAGTTATTAGACTTAACATGAGAGAGACTTAACTTATCTATATGATACAATTTAGTATAATACATGGGATGAACAAAAATTCTAAATAAGATAAGTACAATTTTTAGTATCAAGTGTAAACATTACGTACTCAAAATTTAATGCTTAATATACACGAAAGAAAAGGAAAAAGAACAATTGTCGCGCAACTTGGAAGAAAAAGTAATGTCAACAAAAGAACAATGGAACAATGATCGATCGTGGAATGATTTAGGCGTGATTGACGTAAGTTATAATATATCAGTTCAAGCTTTTTCGCGCTCTAATTCGTTTTGAACTTTTTTTGGTTAATTTTGAACAATCTTAGAATACGCATTGAGTGTCATTTTGTACTATAGTCGGGGTCTTTGCCAATTTAATGTTCTTGCTTATTTTTCGACATGGCTCATCTCTAATGTAACTAACTAAAACAATAAAAATATCACAAAGCTGGGATTACTAACACCTTGCTCTAAAAGTCCAGACTCTATAACTCCTAAAATTAATTTTTAGGAGTTTACTACGTGTTCAACCTGTTATGATCTAGTTCCTTCTTGTTGAAGAACTCGCGACTTAATTTTTTTTATATATATATAAACAGTGTACATATACAAGTAACCAATAGTGTTTAGGAAAGAGACAATTTCTCTTAACCCTAATCTAGAATTTTCCTGAGAGCTTCTCCCACCCACACAGTTGGATAACCCTACTACGCCAAGTAGTTAAATTTTTTTTACTTGAGTTTATGATATTAGTCTTCCTCTTCCAAATCACCGCACATTGCCACGTCATTATGTCCCTCTCCCTCTTCCCACATCAGATGTTATTTATTGGACACATGGGCCACAATATGGAGATTAATATTTGTGGGCCTCAATATTAACCAAAGGCCAATGTCTCATTGTAAAAGAGCCCAACCCATAACACGACTCTTATCCTACTATGCAACCAGAATTGAATTCCCATATCGTTAAAGCATGAGAGAGAAGAAGAGTTTGACCTGAGTGTGAGCAACGGCCATCCTCTGGATCCTGCTGTAGTAGATCGTGTCCAGCCTTGCCCGGCTGGACAGATCAGATTGTGTTTTGACAGAACCCCCCTCCCTCTTTTTGAGGTGGCAATTTCGGATTCGGGTTGATAAATTATAACCCGTATCCGATCCATAAAAGTTTTGGTTTTTCGAGACCGATGGAAAACTAAAACTAAAATGGAGCACGACCTCGTGACACTAGGGTTTGGTAAAAGATGATAGGCTCCATTAATTAGATTAAATAAGATGCAAGAAGAAACTGGTGACAATTTTGTCCAGATACACATTGTGAGAGCAGCAGCCTGGAAACGATTTACAACAATGCAAGCATTCCACAGAAACTGTTGAGCTTCACAACTAACTGACCCACCCTTACAATTTCTTAGCGAGTTCGGGACAAAAATCCGACCAGGATAGCTAAATTCATCAGTGCAACTGTACCAGCTTTACAACATCTCATTCTTCTTTCCATACGCGGCCTGTAACCCTCAACTTGAGCTCTTGCCTGTCGCCGCCCGAAAAGTAGAGGGCCAAGTTCCTCTGGATGATAAGTCCATCCTGGCTGTCCCGGACTTTTCTATGACTATCCCGGATGCTCCTTGGAACCCCTTGCCATGTCAGCTTACGCCCATTCCCGCCAACTTCCAAGCTGTAGCTAAACTTCTTTGCCTCATTGTCATCGCCCATGAATCGCACGAATGCCATGTAAACTGGGGCTGTGCCAATCTGGAAAGCTTCAAAATGCAAGCAAAATTGTCTGCCAAAACAGTTGAACACCTATATGGAGCAACAGGATCTGGACTTGTCATTTTCATACTAATATGATGTATTGTGCAATTCCATTTGGATGTATAAAACATCTTTTCTTCAGAACCCAACAGAACAACATATTCAGACAGACGTTTCCAATAACACAAAACCATTAAGATGACCAAAACTGCACTAGGGAATTGCTAAAACTAAAGTACCGACTTATATTCAGTTTCATGTTAATGCACTTCTTAATATAAACAAGTTTTGAAAAAACAGAACACTATGAAATGGCACTAATGTTATTTCAAGACTAGTGTTTCACAAGTTATAAATGACAGATCTTTATCTTGAAGCATGGTATAAAAGAACTTACAGTCAGCATCCATGTGGCATTTTCAACTTCTTGCGGGTTAGACTTCACATATCGATGATTAAAGGTACACCCGTCATGCATGTCAACCTTGTGGTCGTCCTTAAGATGTGCAACTAGAGTTGGGATATCACCTGTGACAGAACACTCAGATCCAGCATAAGGGCAATTATATGGACGGAACCGGCATTGTTGCTCATGCTTGAGCTTGCTATAGTAAGGGAAAATATCATGACAGCCTAAACTCTGGTATCTGCAGGGGAGTTCCAACGATTCAGCAACTTTCTCTAAAGCCAAACATCTTATATTTCCAAGATCATAGCGGCAAGTTGGGCAGCAATTATGCACTCTAACTTTGCAGTATGAACATAAAGTGTGGCCATTTGGACACTGCAGTATGTAATAATTCAGGCATAAAAGGTTTAAGAACACAATGTCAAAAATATAATTATATGAAAAAATCGAAATCAACAAATTATAAAAATTAGGAAGCAAAGAAGAGAGGAAAGAAAACTCTACGCCATATGTAAAATCATAAGATTGGTTCTAAACCAAATTGGTGATGCTAAGTTTAATTTTCAAATTGTACTTTATGTAACTGCAAGATCAAGACAGTTAGTTAACTATCACATTACACAACAGTACCCTAGCAACATGACCTGTAATGATGCACCTTTCTTACAGAAAAATTATCAGACCCTCCAAAATACTTTAACAAACCCCTATCCATTTTCCTCTTATAGTCTTATTTCCCTTCATTTCACTCTACAGCAGCCAATAACATGTCTTCATACTAATAATGAAATTCAAGTCTCTCTAAAAACAATTTATTCACAAACCATAAGGTAGCATAGGATAGCAGTACCTAAAAACACATTATTTCCTGGTAACCTAACAAACCCATTAAGGAAGAGATTTTGGTTTCCTACAAAGGATGTAGCATTATATACCTTTGAAATGCTTTACAAGTAGATTTCCAAAATTGTATCTACTTCGATCCCATTTGCTGAACCTAACACAATTTAATAAGCACCATTACTTCTCTATTCTAGCCTTTTTCCTAAGGTTCAATGATTAAAGTGACTAACAGTGGTCTTCAAACATTACTAGGATAAGAAATTATTCCTTTTGCCTCACATCAGCATTTGATGGTACCGATACAGCTGTAATTAATTATTACCGAAAAGAAGTAACCATTCAAACTTTTAGACAATACAAACAATGATAAAAGGTTTGCCACGATCTTTATTTTTTCAAATCCCAAAAATATTCCATTCATAAATCATAATACATATGTGACCATTCACGAGGCAAAAAAGGAAAGAAAGAAAGAAAAAATATCATATCAAATTATTGGCATAACTTCCTGAAGAAGGAGAAAAAGGATCATCCTTGGAAACACATCTAGGTTAGAGCTAGCAATTTGGATCCAAATATATGGGCATCTGAAATTAAACCTGACTTAAAAACTGATCTGATCCATCCAACCAACTTTTGGGTCAGAATTATCCTATAAAATAGGGATTAGATCGGATTGGGCAAATCCACACGAATAAGAACATTTTGCACCAAAACCCAAGATCTGAACCCCTTTTGGATCAGATTCGGATTAGTCTTTATCAATCCAAATTGCCACCTTCTAATCTAGGCGCTCTTTTCAAAAGAGGAAGCTATCATTCAATAAAAAGATAATAGTCAGAAATAAAGGGGAATCATAGTACATATAGAAGAGAACAGACCTGGTGGATTGGAGGATACATCAAATTTGTGCAGACGGGACACTCAAGTAGTTCATGCACACCATTGGTAGAATAAACTCCATGTTTGCCACCCGTACCAACAATTGATTTGGCAGGTGCGGTATTATTTTCAGTTTTTGTTGTACCAATATCACAGTCTGATACTATCATATGAGACTCAAGAACTTCTTTGTAAGTGCTGCCACCGGGAGCCATTACTAATCCAAATTTTATGATATTTCTAGTTTAGTAACAAACATTCAGATCACATCTACTCCTCAGTTATTGCATTCTCCATTGTTTACAGGTACTTGCTCTGCCCAACAAGATGAAATTGTAAAGATATTATGGCTCTAATAAAGAAAACAGACTAAATGAAGATTATTTCAATCTGTCCACCTTGGAGATTAAACAGCACAGTAAAAACTTCAGCACAAACAAAAGGGGATTTTGTCCTCAAGTTTGAATATGTTGGGGGGTTTCATGGAAGGCCGACACAACTGACAGTCACTAATCTATATCCACAGGCTATAAAACTCAAATAAACCTGACTCTAGACTGACTGGTTCAAAAATTTCCCAGCTCTGAAAGTTTCCTATGATGGAAAGGCATACTTCACTTGGATCTATTTAACTTTACGTTCTTTAAGGATTGCTTTTAGATACCATACAGGGCATCACAAAAGATGACTGTCTCCAGTAGATGGATGGAAAGACATATAATTAGTTTTTACTTCTCTATGGGATAATCAAGGAACCTAAAAGCCAAAACTGATAAGCAGGAATCATTATCAAAACAAAGGTAGCCATTGCATATTTGTAGTTTCTCTTTGGCCCAACTTCAGTGGTTGACTTCTTTTCATGTCTATAAACCCCCTTCAAAGAGATGGGGAGAGAGTTTTGAAAGTAGCAAGCTAAAAGGCTAACATATCGAAGAAAACTGTTTAAACAGCATAGAATCTAAAATCCCCGAAAAGAGAAAACAACGCAAATGCATACATCACAATTAAAATTAAAAACCAACAGCAATCGCTTCCTTCGTTTAAAAAGAAGAAGAAAGAACCAGAGATAGGTAAATCCACTAGTGCACCATTTAAAGAAATGATAATATTAAATCAAGAAGGAATGAAACTAAAAGAAAAATAAATAACAATTGGTACTAAGGAGGAAAGAAAGAATAGAAAGGTAAAGAGAAGGCAAGAATGATATCCAAATGGGATTAACAGAATCCTCCGTCATTTGCAACAAATCCAGTAAAATGGGGGGAAGCAGCACATTCAAATGGAGAATTCTCAGAAGAAGAAAAAAACTACCTTTATCATTTGCACCACCAACCATCAAAGTAATGACATTCAAAGCAAGCTGGGTTGCAGAAAACAAACCCACTAGGCTCTATAAAAATGAATGTCCAACCGAGCTACCATTTTCAACCAAATGCAAAACTGAGGTTCAAACAAAAAAAAATGCCATTTTCAAATATATATTCAATCAGATCAGACACCACAACAAACAGCTAACAACAAAACCCCATATCCCAACTCCAACCAACTTTCTACTTTTGAGCTTATAAAACTGGGTTTTGCCCAGAACTACCCTTTGCTTACAACAAAATCAAAGAACCAATCAGATTAAGAAGACAAACTCCTCAACCCCATTTCCGGATTCAAACCCAAACACCATTACCAATCAAGAGAATAAACAAAAAACACAGGAAACAACATATCAAATCAAATAAAAAAACACACATACCCATATAAGATTTCCAATCCTCGTGTCGTTTACCCGTAATCAATCCAGAAATTTAATATGGGTTTTGCTCAAAATCGCGAACAGAGAACGAGGAATCAGATTCTGAGCGCTAAATTATGCTCGAAACATTGAAAACTAAAATTAAATAACGAAAAAAAATTCGAAAAATACTCGTGCCAGCTGAGCTCCGGGACTTACGCATATTATCCAGATATGGATAAATTAGTCGTCTTCTATTGTTTGCATCGGTGGTGGCCATGAAAACTGGTCTTCGTTGTCTTGTCGCTGCAACAATCCGCAAATGTGGTCTCTTTATTTTTTATTTTTTATTATCTATTTTCTCTGTTTTTGTTTATTTGGTGTATTGTGAATATAAAATATTGAGAAAATTACAAGTATTTTCTCTCTTTCATAGATTTATTACATATATTATCCCTAAAAATTATAATGTTATTTTTACCATCTATGAAGATGCCACAATTTTTACACATTCAGTTATTCATTTATTTTTCGCCTGGGAGGTTAAAAAGATTAAAATATCCTCTGATTAAAAAATTTAATCATGCCAAATAGACCCTTATCCCTTACAAAAATAAAAATAAAAACCTTACCTGTTCGTCAACGCGAGGAAGAGGAGAGAGGAGCAGCTCCGGCGATG
>JAYMTA010002743.1:0-15754 GCA_036897625.1 Pelargonium cotyledonis | reverse complement strand
CCTCTAAAGATTGATAATCATATGGCTCTATGCTCTGTTCCAAACCTGGGAGGATCAGATTGGATCTTGGGGGGTGTTTATGGTTACCCGGTAGTCAATAAGAGAGAGGCCATTTGGTCCAGCATCAACTTGATATTAGCTACTTCCTAGCTCCCAATTTTCCTTATAGGAGACTTCAATCAAGTTTTTCGCCCTGGAGACAAATCTGGGCATTACGCCCTTTCCTTCCCTGGCGTCTCCTCCTTCACCTCCTTTATCTCCTCCTTACGCCTCATGGAACTTAGGAAATCTGGCCTCAAATTCACTTGGATCAACAAAAGAACTGGTAAAGATGCTGTTTTTGAAATCCTTGATAGAGCCTTTGCCAACCATGTGTGGTTTAATGAATTTCCTTTTGCCTTGTTGCTATCTCTCCCCACCGCTGTTTCGAATCATTCTCCCCTAATCCTTGATCTTTCCCCTTCCCCCAAACCAAAAAGACAATTCATATTTGAGAAGTTTTGGACATCCTATCAGGAGTGCTCTCGGGTCGTCAAAGATAGTTGGGATTCACAGCATGTTGGTTCTCCTCTGTTCTGTATCCAAGGGAAGCTGGCTACTGCTACCTCCTACCTGTCGAGATGGAAATTCAAAGCCTATGGGGATCTTAAGATTAGAAAGACAGCCTTGATGGAGGAGCTCAAGTCTACCCAGACCTCTATAGGTTTTGACCCCCTCAATCATGAGCTGATCAGTAAATCCATCTCTACTCAGAACCAGCTAGATAGCTTATTGGAGAAGGAAGATGATTTATGGCATCAACGATCTAGGGTCAATTTCATGAATCTTGGAGATAGGAACACCCGCTATTTCCACCTAGTGGCCTATAGGAGAGCGGCCAGAAAGGTTGTCAAGGCAATTCAAGACCCAAATGGGGTATGGCTCTATTCCCAAGATGCTATTCAAGGCGAGTTCGTCTCCCATTTCTACCGCCTTTTCTCTCATCCCCCAAGTCCTCCTTCAAGGAACTCGGTTATCAGCGACTTTGTTGGGAACCTTTCAAGGAAACTCTCTTAGGCCCAAATTGATCTTCTAGATGCCTTCTTTTCGGTAGATGAAGTCAAAGCCACTGTGTTTGAACTAGGGAGTCTGAAAGCCCAGGCCCAGATGGGTTCTCAGCCATCTTTTATAAGAAATATTAGGATATAATTGGTAATGATGTCACCTTTGTGGTTATTTCCTTTCTTAATGGGGGGCATATGCTTAAATCAGTCAATAAGACCCTTATAGTTCAAATTCTTAAAGTGGAGCATCCTTCCAAGCCAGGGGATTTCCGCCCTATCAGTCTTTGCAATGTGCTATACACTATCATAACTAATGTCCTCTTAAACAGACTAATGAGTTCTCTTATTTCGCCTTTCCATAATGGATTTGTTTTGGGTAGAAGAATACAGGATAACCTTATTCTTGCCAATAAAGCCCTTCATGTCATCAAAAGGAGCTCTAAGGGTAGAAACTTCAAAGCAGGACTGAAGATGGATGTTAGCAAAACCTATGACAGGTTCGTTGGGATTTCCTATGGCAACCATGAAAACTCAGGGTTTTTCTAGCAAGTGGTTTCACCTAATTTATTAGTGTATCTCTACGGTCTTCTTTAGTATGGTGATTAATGGATCTAGATCCCCTTGGTTCAGCCCGTCGCAAGGTCTAAGACAATGAGACCCTCTCCCTCCTTATCTATTACTTCTATGTGCAGAGACCATCTCTTGCAATTTAGAGGTTGTTATGGGAGCTTCTCAAGTTCCTGGACTCTACATCTCTCGAGGAGGTCCATCCTTTAACCATCTACTGTTTGCGGACGACCTTTTTATCTTCTTTAAACCCTCATTAACTGCTTGTTTCCATCTTAAGCATCTGTTGAATCTTTATGAAACTACTTCTGGGCAAAGTATGAACATATCAAAATCGGAATGGTTTTTTAGCCCCAACATACCCAGAAGGATTTCGAGAATATTTAGAGGAATTTTACCCATAAGAGTGTCTTCGAGGCCGGGTCGTTATCTAGGTATTCCTTTCTTGAGTGATGTATCCAGACGAGAGCTTCATTCCTATCTAAGAAGTAAAATTGAGTCTCCTCCTGGAAGGCAGCTAGTCTTTCTCAAGCTGCAGACTAACCCTAATCAAGTCGACGCTTAATGCACTTCCTTTTTTCGTCATGAATGTGTATAAACTCCCCAAGTATTTTACAAATTGGCTTTCTGGGTTCATTGTACGGTTTTGGTGGGGATGTGACCCCACTAAGAGGAAAGTCCACTGGGTTGCGAGGGAAATCTTGAACAAGCCCAAAGGTGATGGTGGTCTTGGTTTGATAGACATGGATTCCTTTAACTCCAGCTTCTTGGTTAGTCAGCTCTAGCGAATAGAAAATAATTTTGGGTTCTCTGATTCATCAAGCTCTCTCCCATAAGTATTGCAGGGTGACAGTCTATGGAAGGCTCCCAAGCCTAATTCTAGTGCCTCTTGGATTTGGAAAAGCTTATGTGTGGGTAGAGATCTCATTCTCTCTAATGTAAAGTGGAAAGTAGGCAACGGGTTGACTATCTGCACTTTTAAAGCAAAATGGATAGAAAATGAGGTTCTCCAATGGAATAATTCTATGCCTATTACCCTAGACTGTAAGGTTAGTGAATTAATGTTGTCGAACCAGAGGAAATGGGATGAAGCAAAGTTCAGATCGGCCTTTTCGGATCAGATATCTCAACTTATTTTAGACTATCCCATTCTTCAATGGAGCAGTAAGGAAGACAAACTGATCTGGTTAAGATCCCCCTCAGGAACCTACTCAGTCAAGAGTGGATATTTTCAGGCCCTAAGTATTGCCTCTCTCTCGCACCAAAGGGATCAGGATGGAGGAATTCCCTATGGAAAAAACTTTGGCACTCTCCTATTCTGAAAAATCTAAAGGTCTTTGCTTGGAAATGCTTATCGAATGCTCTGCCTGTGGGTGTTAATTTACACAAAAGAGGTATGTAGGAGTCTGATACTTGTAAAATCTGCTCTTCAGGTCCGGAATCTGTTGACCATCTCCTCTTTAAGTGCAAAGATAATGATAAAGTCTGGTTCGCTTATCCCCTAACTCTCAGAAGCTCTGAAATCAGATCAGACACATTCTCATGCTATGCATCCCAGATAAGGGAACAAGAGACCCCAATGCTTGGGATAGGATGGTATCTCTGTTGGCCTGTGCCTTTGAAATCTGGAAAGCAAGGAATAAGTTTCGTTTTGAAGAAAAGAACAAGCTCTAGAATGTGATCTTCGAAACTTCAAAAAATCTTGCTTCGTTAATAACTAAAGCTGTTAAAAAAAGAATTCTGGGAGAAGTCTATCAAAAAGGGGCAAGAAATAATACCAGGGAAAATCATAGAATAGATAACATACAAGACCCTATGCTCTCGAGTCATAATTATGTGGTGTGTTATGATGGAGCCTTCTCGAATGGGAAATGTGGTATAGGTTGGGAACTGTATGACACAGAAAGCAATCTAGTTGCGAATCTTTGTGCTCCTGTGAAGGCAGCTAATGCCTATCATGCGGAAATTCAGGCTATTCTTTTTGTACTGCAATTTCTTCATTATGGAAGGTTCTCAAATTGTGGCATTTTATGTGACTCTTTACCTGTATGTAGGGATATCTATCAGCTACTTTTTGAAGACATGGATGCTTGGAATACTGGAGAAAACGTCCGTTCTCTTTTGTCATCCTTAGATAGGGTCTTTTGTAAATGGGCAACCAGACGGGTTGTGTCTGGGGCCCACACTCTAGCTAAGTTAGGGCGGAACGGTATTTCAAAAGCTTGGACTATGTATGTCTGATTTATCTATATATATATATATATATATAGAGGGTGAGGAATCTCAGCCAACTCTCAGCCACTAGCAATTTCACTTTCTATGGGTAATTGACAATAAATATGAGCTTGTCTTTTTATTTACTCGTGATAATAAATAGGAATTATAAAAAAAAAAAAGATAATAAAAAGGATGTAAAATTTATGCCATCAATCAAAAATCACAGAGCTGTTCATGTCTTCACTTATCATTATTTCACAAATTTTACACTCACACTTTAGTGCAATCACTTTTTAAAGAAACCCGATTAATCTTCTCAGATGAAGGATTAGAAATCTTCAACATAAAGTTGAAACCTTCTTCCTCTACAATATTAAATGGGTGTTTGTGCATCAATACCCAATGAGCTGCTGCTTCTCTGATCCTGCGCGCTATGATCATACTTTGACTGAGGGCTGATTATCGGAGGCTTAGCTAATTCATTCGCATCTACAATCTTTGATCTCTCTTGCAGAAAGTTATATAGTTGCTGATTATCTCCATCGGCTTTACGCTTCAAACAACGTTTCAAATGTCGATTATAATGCGACGTAACACCACTTTCACAAATAGCTAGCTTTTAATTTCTTGCAATGAATGCACTGGCCGGGCTTTCTTGGTACCATCCGATAGAACAACTTCAATGAATTCTAACCAAACTTTAGAAGTCTTTTGTCTCTTAGGCTTATAAAACACATCTTCTTCTGCCTCTTTTTCACCCTCCTAATTTATACCAAATTTATCTCCAGTATTAGATACATTATTCAATTGTGTGGTAGCATTTGAAAGATTTTTAGTTTCCACATCAATGGTTTCAGACACCACCTTTTAATATACATCTCCTTCTTTATCTCCCATATTAACTAATTGGCGTAAAAATGTTCCTAATATAATAAAAACAACAAGAGAACCAAATAAAGAAAATGGAAGATAATTCAAATATGATGCTATTGAAATGACAAATTGAGAATACATCAAAATAAAGATTTAATTAGTGGGAAAATAGATATAATATAAGCATATGTAAACATGAGTATGAATAGCAGCAATATGAGAATCAATATAAGCATATATAAACATTAGTATTTTTAACGTATTAAAAGCAAAATTTTTTTTTTTTTTTTTATAAGCGAGGGACAGCAGGCCCGCTTAGCAGGCCAATGTTTCTTACCCCCGTGGAGGGCGTCACCTGCTATTTGTTAGTTCGCTTAAACCCATAAATCCCTCCCCATACCATCGGCAAAGAGGCTCGAACCTGAGACTTCAAAGGAATCCAAAGCGTATCAACCGCTTGACCCATCGTAAATAGTTTCTAATTCAAGAAAAAAAAAGTTTGTGATTCACAACAACACGAGTATTGGAAATTATTCTAATACATGTCTTTGATTAATAATGATAGTGTATATAGTTTATCATATAAAAAATATATACATACCTTGTTGGTTGATGAATCACAACTGACAAATAAAGGAACAGATACTTGGTCTTTTTGTTGATGAACGATCAGCAAAGCGGCAAGCCGACAACAATAATTTTGAGTTTAGGCCATTAGGGTTTTCAATTGTGTAGTTGAGAGTGTGGAAGAGTAGAATATAGAAAGTCCTAAAAAAAATTAGGAAACAAATTTTAGGTAATATTGAGTGCATATGAATTAATGGCGTAGTGATTACTGAATAAATTGTCAGTAATCTTTTTAAAAAAAATTAGGTAACATTAATTAATATATATATATATATTAATGCCGGAGCCTCCCAAGCCACCAAGACCTTCACTCTGTCATGGCGGACAACACTGACCTGGGCAGCAGCTAATTTATAAGTTCTAGCCTCCTCCAATATAGCCAAGAAAGGAACCCGCGGAAGGCGATACTCCTCTTGCAGAATGAGGCCACAACACCATCTCCACACAAGCCAAACCCTGCTCCAAACACCAGACCCCAAGGCAACTCCCGGACCACTTCACGCCGGAGACTCAGATTTTTATCAATCCAATCGGCCACTTCCAAATTATAGAACCAAGAAGAAAACGAGGAGGGAATTAAAGCTGACTAGACGCTAGCCGCCACAGTCCCGCAAGATGTGAATATCATCTTACAAAGGACTCCCACAAAGCGAGCAGGCCGGGGACGAGACCAAACCCTGTTTGAAACGCATGTAACCAGACAGAAGCTGGCTCCGCCTGGCCAACCAAAGCAAATGCCTCCATTTGTTCGCACCATCTAAAGACCACAACTTCTTCCAACAGACATCCCCTACTCCGTCATACCCGATTGCAAGCTCATAGGCTGTTTTCACACTATAAGTGCCTCCCTTCTCCAACTGCCAGAGGACTGTATCTTTGGGACTGCTAACGGAAGCGAGAGTGTAACCAATAACTTTGTCAGCAATCTACTTAGGGAGAACACTACTGACCAGACGGATATCCTAGCCACCTGAGGGAAGGAAGAAATCGCGAACCATCATACCCTCTGGGAAGTCCTCATTAACATGCTCCACAAGAGACTGCCCATCGAGCCAGATATCATGAAAAAATCCACAACTTCCGCGGAACCCACCTTCCAATCGAGGCCCGCTTCAAGAAAGTCACCGCATTTGACAATACCATTCCAGGTCGGAAAAACTTCTAGATAAGTCCTCTCGCCAAGCGTTGTGTCATGTCTCCCATACTTGCCCCTCATAAGACGGACCCAAAACATATTTGGATCCATCACCGCATTCCAAGCATCGCAATTTTATTTCTTCTCGAGTCTCTAATCCCTAAGCTGCCCTCCGTGAGAGGTCTGCAAACATTAAGCCAGGACACCAAGTGAAGCTTCCTCCTCTCGACCGTACCCCCCACAAGAAGGCCCTGTTCAAAGTGTCCAGAGCATAACAAATAGAGCGAGGAAACCATTCCATTTGCATGACATAGTTGGATGTGGTTGACGTAACACTTTTAATCAGGGTGGCTTGGCCTGCTAAGGTTAGATGTTTCGACTTCCACCCCGCTAAACGAGCACTAACCTTGTCCAAAAAGAACTGGAAATCAACAGCTGACACACGTTTACTATGCAAGGGAACCCCTAAATACTTGCCTATATCATCAGTATAAGAAGTACCCAAAGTCCTGGACAGCTTTCGTTTGGTCCCTAGGGAGACTGAAGGCGAAAACAACATCTTGAACTTCAAACGACTCACACGCTGACCCGAAACCTCGCAAAACTCCATCAAACAATTATTAATAATGATAGCCTGATCATAGCTTGCCCGAGTGAAGAAAAGCAAATCGTCAGCGAAAAAAAGCTATGAGACCCCCGATCCGTTCCTGGACACCGTAATTAGAACCCAAGACCCCGTAGCCACACGACGAGTGATCAGGTCCCCCAACCTCTCCATACAAAGAATAAAGAGATATAGAGATAGCGGGTCGCCCCACCGGAGCCCTTCCTAGGGAGCAAAGGACTCAGTCACCTCCCCATTCCAAACCACCATCATACAAGGCCCTCGAACAATAAAGATTATTAACCAGATCCAGGCATCAGGAAAACCAAAAATGATGAGGGTTTCCTCCGGAAAATCCCAGCTGAGTCTATCATACACCTTCTCCATATCTATCTTCAGCATGACAAAACCCCTCCCTTTCTTCACCGACTTGATCTTATGCACTAACTCCTGAGTGATAAAGATGTTATCCCGGGCGGAGTGATCTGGAACAAAGCTGCCCTGATTTGACGAGATAAGCTCTTCCAAAAAAGGATGAATATGACTGACCAGAACCCTAGTTATGAGCTTTAACGGCACCCCACATAGACTGATAGGACGAAACTGAGTCAGATCTACCGGCTTCTCCACTTTAGGAATTAAGACTATATGGGTCTAATTAAACAAGGGATCAAAATGCCCTCAGGCCAGACTATCTGCAACTAGACGAAACAGGCAGTCCTTCATTAAAGCCCAATGCTTTTGGAAAACTCCAGCTTGAAATTCGTCGGGCCCTAGGGCCTTCTAAGGCTTCATGCTAAACAGCGCAACTTTGACCTCATCTTCCGTCACCGCTGCCATTAACATCACCCTATCTTCATCCTCTAGAATCGGACCCCTCCAACCTATGCTCGGAATGGTAGTAGCAGTGATCTGTTATGTAGTATAAACCTGATGAAAATAGGATATCGCCATCTCACAAAGCTCTCTAGGATCCTCCACCCAAGACCCATCAGCCTTCTGTAACACGGAGATCTTATTTCGAGCACGCTTGTTGATCACACTCAGATGAAAGAGTCAAGTGTTTCACCAACATTTCATACCCAGCCGTGATTGGCTTCCTCTAAAAAGCAACTTTTCGTGCACGCCTGTTGATCACACTCAGATGAAAGAATCAAGTGTTTCGCTAACATTTCGTGCTCTGCCAAAAGAGCGTGATTGGCTTCCTCTAAAAAGCAACCTTTCACAACTCTCATTCTGCAAGCACTTCCTCCATGCACGCCTCTTCAATGGTCTCCATGTTCAGCTAAACGTCATCTTGTTTGTGAAGTTATCCGCGTAAGGCTTCCTCCAAGAAAGTCAAGTTCACACCAGGACACCACCACACACCTCTTCTTGCCTTGGCATATGCTACTCCTTGCGTACCCATCATTGAGTGTATAATGGCTACTGCTCCATTTTTTCCCTGCAAAATAGTCATCATATAACCATCACAACAATATCCGTGAAAGCACGACACATTGTTCTTCATACATGATACATGAACGGATTTGTACACCTCGCAGTGCTTTCCCGCATGTCGATCCTTGCGGACTCACCATCGCGTGCACAATGGCCTCCACTCCGGATCGTCCCCACAAGACCAACGTTGTCCATCCTCCACAAATGGATCAACACATCTCCATGTGACGTGGCGAACGTTGCGCTTTGCGAAATCACCAACGCGGGCATAACAACCTCCACTCCGGATTGACCTCCCAAGAGCCTATGTACGAAAACATATGTGTGAAACCAGATGAGGCCTGCCTCCTTCACGTCTACGCCTTTCTGCCTATGAATTGGCATGTCGCCCATCAACAAACCAGTGCCTCTGCACTATGTTCGCCGGAATTAGCACGGTGAACATAGCCATTATCATGGTTCAGTGCTGTCAACACTTCTAGTCTAGGAACATGCGTGTTGGCCATCGTCGAACAAATGCCGCCACTTCATGTTCACCGGAATTAGCATGGCGAACGTAGCCATTGTCATTGTTCAGTGCCATATCCGCTTCTTGTTTGTGAAGGCATGACCGGCCATTGCGAATTAATGTCGTCACACCATGTTCGTCGAAATTAGCACAATGAACATGGTCGTCATCACATCGTTGTCCAGATGCTTTGTGTAGCTAGATGAGCCACCATCGCCCGCTGGAGTAACACCTCCACGGTAAGGCCAATGGTGACAACATTGCTCCGCCGGAAATAGCTCGGCGAACCAGTTTCACCACGTATCAATACATCATGAACCAACTCTTATTGCATCATGACCACGAACCACTGTACATCAAGGGGAATAACCAACCAATAAGTGATGGGTTATGTATATACACCCAAAAACGTTAAGCTTGAACTTACTAGAGACGAGACTCATCAAAGCACATGTCACAGTCAACAATATATATAGATCATCGATTGTTGGAAAAGAAAACAGAAGTAGAAGCAGATGATGAACATATAAATGGATCTGAAAGTGAGATCAAATCAGAGCAGAAGCATGAAATGAAAGCAAGTTCCGATCGATCATGAAATCACTAGCTCCACTTCCGATCAAAGATAACAGCGGCGCGTGGATGACCAGCGCGACGCTTCTCTGAGAGCAAAGCCTCAATTAATACTGCGAAGATCAGCTATATGTATATATATATATATGTATATATTATGGAAGAAAGTTCACAAAAATTGTACCTGTCATGGAGGCACCGCATCCACACCGTCGTCGTGCACAGATTGGAATCCGTTCAGCCGCTAAAACCTCATTGTACGGTAATCATCATCGCACCATGCCTCCACCGCCGTCGTGATAGGCTTCATTTCGCACCTCAACCATGGACGAAGACGGAAGACACCACGGCCTCAACCTTACCACCATCTCCGGCAAGAAAAGTCCGCCAAAAATGACAAACATCGCACGACTAAAGTTTCATGATCGTAAATGACTACCGTCTTTCGCCGGACGATGCTTCGACCACAATCTCATTGGCATGACAACCACGTTCATGATCAATTTACACAAACGAAATGAAGAAGCAACAGTGGTTTCAACAAATATTATATATATATATGAACACAATCACAACAAACAAAGTGATGAATCCCAACAACACAGTAGCAACGCAACAGACGAAAGCTCGACAACGCGCTATGAATCGAAAAACAAATAGAAGCTTACCTAGTTACCTTAAAGCAAACAAAGAGGAAGAAAGAATGTTAGCCGGCGGTGGAGCTCTTCAAACAAAGATAATAATGTGGGCTTTGAAAAATTTGAAAAAAGAATGGAGATGGCAGGTTCGGATGGGCAATACAGGGGAGTAAAAGTAAAAAAGATGAGCAGAGAAACATCTCTTCTAGGAATTAATTTGCAATTAATTGAAATTAAAATCAATTAATTTCCATAAAGGTAGTGCTGTATATTTAAGGAAGGAAATAAACAATTCATTAAAGAAAAATTGCTTTCATTTAATGAGCACTTTGACTTTATCATCCTTGACCAAGACTCGAGAGCGACATTCGGGTAGTTCAAAAATATCAATGTCATACTCCGTTACGGTCTCGATAAATCAACACCGTTCGAAGTGGGGGGCAACTGATGATACACAAAAAATCAAATTCAAATTGAGCCAATGAAGAGTGGACATGTGGCACTACAATCTATGTCATCGTTTAATGTCAACTTGTCACTCCAGTCAACATTGGTCAAACTTGGTCAACCCGGTCAACATTGGTGAATATGGTCAACCTGGTCGAAATTGGTCAAGCCTCTCGAGTTGTCGTTAAACAAATGATGATTTGAGGGTCCGATTCATATACGATCAAAATACTCAAGTCTAAGACGTATGACCAGCACGTCCGTATAGCCATCCACAAATACTTCAATGCAAATTTCAGGAGAACGTTCATTCTCTCCTTCGGGAAGAGCACCCACTCCCATTCGGGAAGCATCATTCCCTTCCAGGAAGCACTCTTCCTCCTCTAGGAACCGAAACTTTTCCCTTCTAAGAACCACATTCTCTTTCCTGAAGGAGGCACCCGTTCCTTTCCAAGAAGCACTCTGTGCAACTTATATGATCCAAAATACAAGGATCAGGTCAAGGAATCAAATGGAACCAACACAACTCTCCTTCCCGAAACCAGGAACCAAAACATCACTCCACCCATAGAGCTTGGAGAGCTCTTGGAGGATGAGGGAAGCAAGACTTAGAGAAAAAGATAAAGTCAAGTGGGCATGTGGTCCCCACCTATTTCTCAACCAATCACACATCGTCACGTCATCAGTTGAGTTGTTTGAGCTCTATAAATAGAGGCCTCCACCAAAGGTAAATGACACATTCACACACTTGCAAGCAATTGAGATCTTCGAAGTGCACAAGAATCCTCTCAAGCGTTCTTCGCACGCGTTCTTCGAACGTTTATCGAAATCTTCGAACGACCTTCGAGCTATTTCCGAACGATCTTCGACTCTTCAAGTTTATATTCAACCATTTGTGTGGAGATCCTGATTCTCACGCCGGAGGCGGTTCCCCAGACACACATCCGGGGTTTCCGCTTAACGATACGTTGATCTTGCAGGGGACCGGACTTAGACCCAAGCTAAGAAGCTCCGACCCGCATCAAACCCCGATCCAAGGTGTGAATTCCCTTGGGACGTTGAAAAAGCCAATACGACGCCGCATCAAGACTTTCGATTTGACCAAGTCAAAAGAGCTAAATTACCTAATACTTGGAAAAGAAGACCTATACGACACCATTCGAGGCTTGATTTCACACTTAGAAAAAATAGTCGAATCAAAAGTAAAATTTCCAATTTTATTTCATCATTAAACATCAAAATATCGACATGAAACAACCATGAATTTTATTTAGGGTTCATGCAAGCGAGAAAAATTGTTTTGATCATACATGCAAAACAAGATTATGTATTATCAAGAATAGTAGTAGCATAAAGCCCTAATTTGGCTTTTATACCAATTGTTAGAAATTTTAAAGGGTAAGATCACAGTTACAACTTAAGCATAAACGGAACATTTACCTCTTGAAGCATCTAGAGTTGAATCATCAACCTTTATTCAACTTGTATTCCCAATTAGATTACAGAAATGGGAGAGAGAGAGAGAGAGAGAGTAGAGATGGAAGAACATAGAAGTGGCCGTGTTTGTGTTTTGCTGCATACAAATCCATCCCATTTGTTTTATATTTATAAAATATTCATTTAATTAGAATCCAAAATGGGTGAAACAATTATCTCTCAAATTTGGGCCTCCAACACAATGGGTTTGTTTGCATAAACAAATATCTCTCTCTTAAGATTAGCGGACTATAGGCTCACTTGTCTTAACACGATTATCTCGTGATAGGGAACTCGTTCACTACACGTTGGGCTACAAGTTAGGTCATCAGTGAATAAACCTTATCTATCACAATTTATTCACTTCATATACATATACTAATTCTATTAGACGATTTTGATCATGATACGAAACACAAATTACAAAAATTGTGTGTGTGATAATAATGAACCAATGTGGATCCACAAGATTAAATTAATAATCCAACAATCTCCCACTTGGATAACATTGACTGAGAATTAGAATCAGACATTCGACCAAAGGTCAACATAAGGTAATTAATCTATGTATTTATCAAAACACAACAAAATTCATAAATGAGACAATAATATCACTGATTCCGATAGGAAAACAAGTGACGTTAGCAACAAATGTCTCACTTTATGAATAAATGGAATCACTTAATAGACTTAATCTATCAAAATGCTCATATGCATCATATTATCGGTTATAACACAAATTGGAGTTCATCCATTAAACCGATAAAAAAACAAAAATGGACTTAATCCGTCAAAATACCAAAATACATTTATAAAATTAGATAGAACACAAAATTGGAATTTACCCAATATATAATCCAATATTACACAAAAATGGACTCAATCCATCAAAATGCCAAAATGCATTACAAAATCTGATAGAACACAAAATTGAAATTACCCAATATATAATCTGATATTACACAAAAATGGACTTAATCCATTAAAATACCAAAATGCATTACAAAATTATCATAAAGATAAAAATCAAACTCCCACTAGACCAAGGTTGCATAAAAATATTCAACAACACTCATATAAGTTACACAATTTCGAAAAACTCCAGCGGGTAAACCTTTGGTCAGCGGATCCGCAAGCATATGTTCACCAGGAATGTGAACTAGTTGAGTATGAGATTCTGCTATCTTCTCTTTTACAAAAAAGAGCTTAACATCGAAGTGTTTTGAACAACCAATGCTCTTGTTATTCTAAGAGTGACAAACAACCTACCAACCATCACAATAAACAGTTAGAGGGCGCGATACTGAATCCACAAGATGCATGCCACTTATCATCTTCTCAACTACTATTAGAAAATCTGTGACTGGTTAGGGAAATTTAGAGAGGGAACAAAAGTTCCCTAGGTGAATTTAATTTAGAAGATTCCTAGATCCGTTGGAAGATAAATTCCACTTGTATAAGAGTGGGTTTACTCCAAATGACTATCAGTGGGTTCACCAGGGAAAACTTCAAATAGAAAGAAATAGACGATGTCATCTTGATGTGGAAGAAGACCTGATGATGAGCAATGAATAGATGGGTCATATTCATCAAATGATGTTTGATGCAGCTGATCTGTCCTTCACCGACCTTTCGATTGAAGAAGATTCAAATGCAAAAGCGTAAGCTTTTTATGATATGCTACGGTCATTAGATGAAAAACTTTATATAGGGTCCAAAAAACTCTATATAGGGTCCACTAAGTCTTTGATGTCCAATATCTCAAGACTAATGACTTTAAGTCGAACAATCAAATGCTAGAGACAGGTTATGATACACTCCTAAAACTATTTGGGGATGTCTTACCTCCTGGGCACAAATTGGTGGATAACTTCTACGAGACTAAGAAGTTGATGAAAGGGCTTGGTATGCTGGTGGTTAAAATTGATTGTTGCCCTAGGGGTTGTATGCTTTATTGGAAGGAGAACATCAACTTATCTTATGCAAGGTGTGCAACCATGATAGGTACAAGAACAAACAGTTGGACCCTGAGTGTCCGTCTTCAATGATTGGGTTGGGCAAACGGAAACTTGTTCCGTTCAAAAGAATGTTTTACTTTTCTTTGAAATCGAGATTAAAACATTTATATCAATCAAAGGCCACATTTTCATATTTGACATGACATCATGAACATGTTTGTGATGAGGGAACTATGTGTCATTCGTGTGATTCCGAGGCATGTAAAGACTTCAACATGAAACACGAGCAGTTTGCGTCATAGCCTCAAAATGTGAGGTTGGGGTTGTGCATAGATGGATTTCAACCATTTGGTCAAAGTGGCAAACAATATTCTTGTTGGATGGTAATTGTTATGCCGTAAAACTTTCCACCGTGCATGTGCATGAAACAACCCACAATGTTTTTGACAACATTGGTACTCGGTCCAAGTAACTAGAAACAAAAAATAGCTATTTATTTGTAGTCATTGGTTGATGAGCTTAACAGACTTTGGTATGTAGGTGTTAGTGCAAATGATGTGTCAATTAAGCAAAATTTCACACTAAGGGTTGCATTAATGTGGACTATAAACGACTTTTTGGCATACTCAATATTGTCTGGTTGGGGGACAGCTAGGAAACAACCTTTCCCACATTGCATGGAATGGTCAGATGCTTTCACACTACTATACGGAAGGAAGACATAATGGTTTGACAATCGTAGGAAGTTCCTATCAATTGATCATCCATGTAGAAAGAACAAGACGAAGTTTAGGCGCAGTCAAGAAGTACATCGTGGGCCGCCACCTCAGCTAAGTGGGGAAGATGTGTTGGCACAAATAGAAAATATTGGGTTGGTGAAAATGACCGGAGAAGATGCCGAGGAAATCAATGCTCTATTAGTGAAGTCGGAAGAGTGGGGATAAAGGAAGAAAATTATTTTTTGGACCTTCCATACTAGAAAACCAACTTAGTTCGGCACAATCTTGATGTAATGCACATAGAAAAAATTGTTTTTGACAATGTCTTCAATACCGTCATGGATGTTGAGGGTAAGGCAAAAGACAATGTGAAAGCTCGCCAAGATTATTTGAATATATGTAGAAGACCTGACCTTGCTAAGGACAATTTTTTTGGTAAATACCTGAAGGCTTCTTACACCTTAGACAAGGCTTAAAGGAAGACCTTATGTAAATGGGTTAAAGGCCTAAAATTTATGGATGATTATGTATCTAATCTTGCTAGATGTATCGACGAGAAAAAGTTGAAGTTATTCGGGATGAAAAGTCATGATTGTCATGTCTTCATGCAACAGATATTGCATACAATGTCTGGGTTGATAGAGCTAAGTCGGTTTTTCAAGAACTTGTACGCGAATGTGTTGACGGTGGAGGGAATGGAAAATTTGGAGTCACAAATTCCCATGATTTTATGAAAATTGGAGATTATCTTCCCCCCGGATTCTTTAATCCAATGGAGCATCTACCAATTCATCTTCCCTATGAAGCTCAAGTTGGAGGACTAGTTTAATATCGTTGGATGTATCCGTTCGAACGCTATCTTGGCCACGTGAAGAAAAAGGTTAAGAACAAGGCACGAGTTGAAGGTTCAATATGTAATGCGCACCTTG
>JAYMTA010002742.1:0-15756 GCA_036897625.1 Pelargonium cotyledonis | reverse complement strand
GTGTGTCATGCCAAGTGGGCGGAGGGATTGGTTGCTGGGAAGATGGTGGCAGTGTTTTTGAGCTTGTGTTTGGGTCTGCTTATGATGTGATTTTGAATTCTCATCGCAAACACAATTTCACAAATCACACGGTACAGTACATACGCAATTACGCATTATGGGATGGAACAGAGTTTTTTTTTTTTTCTTTTCTTGTTGTGATAGATTGAATTATTTGTGGAGAGAGAAAAAAAAATAAGAAGAAAAAGAAAATAATGGGTCCACTTGGTTGATGATGTCTTTTGTTTTATATTTAGTTTGGTTGGTCCGGATTCTTGTGTAAAATTTATGAATGCAATTCTTGAGTTGTTTCATGTGTGATTACATTGCAATTAATTGCGGTCTTTTCTTTTTTTTTATAATTTATTGTCGTTAATAATTGTACTGCTAGCTGGGTTCTTTAATGCTGTCATGTGTGAAGAATATTATTGAAGGATACAATATTCGGAGTTAAATAGTCAAATGTGATTGTAGATCGGTTACAAGGTGACATTATAGAATTAAATAGTGTTGTTTTGGAACCCAATAGACAAAAGATTTAATGGGACAAAAGAAACTATATAGCTCACTACTAACATGGTGAAAAAGCTACCGGAGCTCTCTAAAGTTGACTTAAATGGACTATTAAAATAATTTAGTCTCAATATATGTTTTTATATTGATAACTTAATTGTAAGAGGAGTAGTATACATTTGTGATTTTCTCCGATTTTGAATCAAATTCTTCGAATATTGTTGACCAGAATAATATGGGTAATGATACTCATCCAAGCTCCTATAGGGACGCCTCCAAATATGATGTATAATGCACCTTAGCCGCACTTGAGCCCCTAAGTTGCAACAACTTGCAAAGGGGGCTACTCTTCATACACCATTGATCACCTCACAAACCCTCCGAGACTCTTCCAAGTTCCAACACCTCTAGATCTTTTGATTATAGGGCCTCAAGGATATGTGTGTTTGGCAAGGATCTTCACGAGTCTTCGACCCCCACACAATGCTATACATGCAATCCTTGCGTTTCAACCCTCAAATATGCACATTTAGAGCATGTCTCTATTATACACTTACTCCTAGATTTTTAGAATCGCCCAATTCACTACTTGATCCCAATTTTTAGACATCAGATCACCCTACTGAAAGTTGTTTATTTAAGAGGGAGTGATGTGGTCGGACCTCGGATTATTGAGCAAATACTATCACAACTCGATTCAATCAATTTGAGATAAATTCCATTTTGCAAAATCACATGACATATTTTATTACTTACATAGAACGTACCACACTTGATGACCCAAATAGGCTTTGACATCATGTGAAACTGAAACCACAACCCAACAAAACATAACTAGTTTTCAGTTCCTTCCAAGCAAGGAATCAAAACGAAAATGTCATCAAGCCTATCATTGGTAGGTGAATTCCCTCCATACACCAATAGTCCCTCCTTCCCCTCCCACTGCCCGCTAGCAAATGCACACCATCCCCGGGCTCCCGGATGCTCGCCGGATTCCGCCCCGTCTTTATACTTCCTCCACGCCAATGTCTCCGTGTCCAGCGCGTAAAGCTCGCCGGAAAATTTCCCGGCACCCAAGTGCCCTTGATCACTAGGGTCCACCTCCCCTCCGTATATGATTATGTGTTTTCCAATCCCAACGGTCGAAAATACGCTCCTAGCAGTGGGCTTTTCATCACTTGTCTCTACTTGGGCCCATTCTCCGCGGGCCGGGTCGAAGTAGTGGACATCGTCAACCTCCATTCCGGCAAACCCGTACACGACCCATATCTTACCGTGGGCCACGGCCAAGCCGGGCCCACCTCTTCCCTTGCAGTTATCGCCTGCACTAGGAAACGTGATCCATTTCTGATCAGCAACATCCCACGCCCACAGATCGTTGAGCCTCCCGGCGACCCCGCAGCCGCCGAAGACGTACACGTGTCGGTCGTCGGAGGTCATCGAGTGGTAGCTCCGGTGAGGGGGGCCACCGTCTCCGCTGGAGAGTAGGTCCCACTTGCTTGCACGCGTGTCGAAGGAGTATAGCTCGCTGAGCTCCTGGTGCGTACTGTCCCTCCCTCCGAACATGAAAATGGTAGGGCCAACCGCTGCGAGAGTGACGCCCACACGCGGCGGAGGGACGTCGCCGGTGACGTCGGCGACGGACCACGTGGTGGTGAGTAGGTCGAAGACGTAGAGGTTGTTGTCGACGGGGACACGTGGCGCCAGCTCTCCCCCGAAGGCGTAGGCTTTGTTTCCGACTATGGTTATGGCATGGGAGCTCCTGGCTCCAGGCCCACTTCCTTTCTGTTGTAGCTGAAATTTGGGAATTAACCAAAATTATACACAGTTGCTAGAAGATTGAAGAAACAGATATCAAGAAAATTAAGTCAACTACATATATTATCAAGAAAATAAATTCCAAATTCAGAAAGAGAAAACAGACCTTGATCCATTTGCTTTGCCCCACAGCCATATTGGTATATATTTCTGGTAATGAACTCAACAGAGGAAATGGAGTTGTTGGGTTTTCAGTCTAGTTTTTGTTGAGCTCTTAGCATCTCATATCTGATGTTATATAATATATATAGAGGGACAAATATTATTTGCCCTCAACTCACTACAAAATTCCCAAAACAGTGCCATTTTTTATTGCCAGAGTTTGATGGTTTGGTTGAAGTGAGGCATGAAATGTGCCACACCACAATAATATACTTCTCTTGTCACAAAACAGAGCAATAGCATGAGAAATTAAGATTGTGAATATTAAATTAAAATTAAAATAGTTGTTAATGGAGTCATTACCTTCCCTAGTTGTGGATTATACATACAGCACCAGCAGGTTGTGCTTCATGACTCCATTGGTTTCTTTTTAAGAAATGGATATTCTACTGAAAAGATAGAGAAAACAATTGTACCTTAACCAGCTTACCAGCCTCACATTTTTTTAACTGTAGTTTATGAACCCAACCTTACCCTTTTGCACAAAGTTGTTTCATTGACTCAATTCCAATAGCAAATTTTGAACTCACCCTCATAAAACAACTTCAATGAAAACAGATTTGCATACATCATCAATATGTCACTTAAATGGGACAACAGTTGAAAAGGTCTCTGATACTTTTCTATTGGTGGGAAGATACATGCCATGAACAAACAAATTCATGTTCTCTCTTGACATCATTCTGATTATAATTAAAGACATCTACAATTGGTGACAAGTAGTCACAACAAATACATTTTTATTCTTTGCAGAAAATGAGCAACTTCAACCATCAAGTTACTGAGCCAGAAGAGGCTTCATGTCAACATATTTGAGACAAACTTGAGTCTTCTTAATTTGCTCAACTACACTATTCTTTACCACATCCGAGGTTCAGATGCCGGTTGTTGAGGTACATGTAGCATGTTTTGCCCGGTGCTGTAGCAGTAGAGACTGGAGAAAAACCAGCATAGTCACTATCTGACTTGGCCAAACATATCTTGTATATGTAATTGAGGAGCTCATATTCTTGGACATAAAGTTGGGCAGCATAGTCCTCAATTGGCATCCACTATTGATAATTGAGCAAATAATAAGAAAGGAAAATGTTATATTAGTTCAGAATAATGCAATTTTACTGGAACAGAGCACTGTTCTTACTAATCAATCAAAATCTACCAGAAAGTACCTGTGCTGCTTCAATCTCCAAATCTTGCTTTTGGATGTCCAAAGAGAGCGGTTTTAACATACAAAGGAAAGCCAAGTCTGATTTGGTAAAGAAGGCTTGGTGGCGTTGCCTGTGTTTAAACAGATGAGAAAAACTCTTGTTAGTGTCTAGAATGATAAGAGTACAAGAAACAATCATTAACATTGAGAAATTCTAAAACAGTAGCAATAACTTTATGCATCTTTAGCTAAGCAATCAACTCTTAGCTTACCGGAATGCCAATATTTCTACAAATTCTGTCTCAACCTGAAGTAAAATGAAGCAAGTTATCTAAGATTTCAATCAGCATGTAGTAAGTGGAAAATATGTTACAATAGTTAACAAAATTGAGTACCTCTTGTCACTTACCCCAGTTTCTTCTTTTACTTCTCTAACTGCAGCTGTACAAATATCCTCACCCTAATGATAGATAGTTTTAATTCACGGTAGTGAAAATAAAATGCTATGAAGTAGTAAAGACTGAAGTGAACTCATGATACACTCACCTCGTTGATAACCCCAGTAGGAAACTTCCATACACCTGTACCTCTAAACTTTCCGGAATTCTCCTGAACTACAAGCACCTACAGTGTGAAATAGTTATATATCTTTAAGTTAGAACTGTTAATTATCATGGTAAGGTAAGTCATATACTAAAAACATGTCATCAACAAACTAATATCTAAATACTTCAATTGTATTGTAAACAAATATGACACACAATTTGGCTATGGAGAATGGTTTTGGAAGGTTGATACAAAAGATGGAAAAGAAAGTAGTCCTGAACTTGAAGTGACAAAAAATGTCAAAGTCCAGATTTCAAAAAGAACTGAGCAAAGTTAACATAAGACATCCTCCTATGAGTTTTTTGCATTGTCATACATTTTAACCATCCATCGGAGTTGAAAATAAAATAAAACTGTGTTTGATAGACTAAAGCAAATCCAATTGATCGTTTGTGTCCAGATTACATAAAGTTATAGGCACTAAATTCAGAAGAAATACCTCCCTCTTATTATTCATGACAAAAGCACTCATACCCACTCGATGTGAAGCATTTACAGGAAGAGTATTAATTGTTTCAGGAATCCAATATACAAGCATTAAGTAATCTGGTTCAGCATGGTGGTACCTGAATCCTTCCTGCAAATTCAATGAATAAGGTTACAAAACAATAGCAGGAGAATTGATCAGGATGAACTTAAAGGTTAAGGATAGAAAACGAAAATAAAACAATTTTAGAAATGTTCTATATAGGATCATAGTAATTAATAATTATCATGATGTTCTAGGAAGACAACTCAGATAAAATACTATTGAAGACAAATATTGTACCTTTACAGCAGTTTCAACTAGATGTACAAATTCAATTGGCAACTTGATCCACACACTCTTCTTCCTCTGAAAGTTACATGCCAAAAGTTAGAATCTATACACATATGAAAACATCAACAAGCTTCCTAGACATTTAAAACAGTATCACCACCATACAGCTCTAAAAATCACCCTCCTTTAGTGACTAAAACTAGTCTAGTTAAGCAAAACACAAGAACAGTAAACTGCAATATTAATGCAAGCCCCATTTTAGTGGGTTAAAGTGATACTTACAACAGTAAATTACAAACCATGACTACGATTTCACATTCACAGGAGAATCAAAGAAAAATTACCTGTTCACGCCATTCTGACATTGAGGCCTTGAGCACAGAAGCAAACACCTTGGAATCCATATGTTCCTTCAAGTCTACATGGACTCCTCCATGTACATCATCAATTCCACTAAAAAGTTTAACCATTTGATTCCCATTTTCCGGCATCGCATGTTCCCCGAGGGAGGAATGAATTGAATTTGACATACATCTGTTCAAACAGGTAATTCCTTTTGGACCTGAAGAAACAAAACTGTCCATAAATTTTATTAAGACCCACATTAAGGAATGGCTCAATTCACTTCATTTTGGGATTTTATGATGCTAAAACCCAGATGTCCCCATCCCATAAACCCTAATGATAGGACTGTACACAAAGAACTCTTATAAATTATTTGCTTCTCAAAATACTTTTAAAATGCACTAAAACAGTTGAAAACAAATCCTTCATACATACCTTTTGAAAGGCCAAACCGGATAGATGAAAAAGTGGCAAGACAAGGCTTCTTTGGAAATTGAGGATTGGCACGATAAGATGCTAGAAAGCCTCTACTTGCCAAAGGATGTGAGTGACATACATTGGCTGTTCTCATTCCCTGCACGAGAAATTGTCATATAAATGTTTTAATAAACATTATGCAGTAATTTTCTCTCTTTTATGTCTTTTTCATCCTACAAGCTATCTTGAGTTCATGTGATTTCTATTTTCAAAATTCTTCGTTGCATTAGTATCCGATGCGGCTTCTGGGGAATAAAATATTTTCAGGAACAAGGTTGCACCTTTATGTCAGAAGACAAGGGTAGAGTGACAACCTCTATTTGCTCACATGGTATACACTCATGCTCAATTTGGACAGTAGATTATGCCAGCACTTTCTTGATCTAAATAGGGATGATGTGGTATGTATGTGCAGATATCAGGGTTACAGCAAAATAATATATTAATATATGCCCGGTACCACAAAAGCAATTTCTAATTTTGGTCCTATGGACTTATATATGGTCTACATCTCTACTTCCATTCAAAATCAATGATCAGGGTTTTCTCTTTGTTCCTCCACATTGCTATTCAAAAATACATGTAATATACCCAAACTGAGGTTAGAAAAACAGATGGCCAGTCTTAATAATAATGTTATAAGGATAAACATTGGAATTCCATGATTATAACATTTTTCATCTTCCAAAAGTGAATAGGGTCTGCATATATAATCATGGCATTCTTACATGAGAAAAAAGAATCTCAGCCATAGAGTCAACGGCTGAGACTCGGTCAATCCTAAGAGAGTTTAACACGTCACAACTATTGACGATGAATTTGTGGGTTGGATTTGTGGGTTGGATCCAATTTGAATGTCCCTTGGCTCAGCCATTAACTCTATGGTCGAGACTCCTTAGTCTCTTCTTACAATTATAAGATGCCGTCGTGGCGACAAACCATCATAGTAGCTCATGATTCACAAATACCTAATTGAATTCTCTCGTGACAAAAGCTAGACAGCTTTAACAGAACTGACATCCAAATCTTGTATCAACCACAAATAATAAATAACAAGGAATGAGCATCAATTCAGTAAATACAAATCTCAGTGAAATGATGGATTCCAAACTCTTCTACTGACACGTTCAAATTTTCAAAGCATTCTTCTTTTTTTTTTTGTTTGAAACATAGATATGTCTCGAGCTCGAAGTTCAATTAGAGATCGAGAAAACCCTGTTGAAATTAGCGGGTTTACAAGGTAGTGGTGAATCCCAATTCCAGAGGCAAACTTAGGTTTGGATTTTGTTATAAAAAAAATGCAGCTAGTAAATTAGTACGAAAGAAAAAGAAAAAAAGTGATAGGAATGAGGTAACCTTGACCAATTGGGCACGCAGAAGAGCCATTGCAGCCGGAAAATAAGTTTTCAGGCGATAAATGTGGAAACTTTTGCAGCCGTAAAAGAGTTTTCAGGCTGATAAATGTGGAAACTTTAACTACTGCATTATTTATTTCTGTGGAGCAGAGCATAATGGATCGGATCGGAACCAAATAGAGAAATTTCACATTACCCTTGAAGTCATTTATGTGTCAGCCAACCCCCGGACGTTCAAAATGGGCCAATCCGTCTCTTAGGTTTGACTGAAAATTGGTCACATGTTGTGCACGTGCAGAAGGCAGAGGTAGGTAGTGTCCAATCCAATGCAGCTGCCCCAAGCATGTAAAGGAGCGAACAGTTTGTACTGGATTTGCTGAATATTTGGCTCGAATTTGTTATGATAGAGCTCAAACCAAACTCGAGCCTAAAATTATCAATAGGTTTGAGGAGTTAGTTCCTAAGATTTTCCTCAACAGTAGAGTTAGCAACATGTAGACTGTGAGGGACTGCATACTTGGGGAAGCAAGAGGAAGTGAGTGGCTAGAAGGGAAAGAGGACAATTGAAATGGTTTAGGGGTTGATTGCCATATTGCTAGTAGGACTTCTACCATTTTTTTCATGTACAACTTCCTTTTTTTATCGACTGGAGGGAGGAGAGTCTCATCATATCCAAAATAGAGCTATATGAAAATGTTACAGGCAAGAAAGTAAATCTACATACGTCTAAGGTAACTTCTAGCTAAAACCTACTTTCTTTGTCCATGCGCACAATCATTCACACCTCTAATATAATCTTCTCCGCCTCTCTCATTTTTTTTTTATATTTCTTTTCCAACATCAAACTTCACAGTCTCAATATCGGCCAAAGAAACTTATTCTAGTGGCCCAAAAATATATGTTATGAACTTATAACACAAGTTAATATATGTACCAAATCTTGCAGATCATATAGTTAAAGCTAATGTATGTGTGAGAAGTGAGCATTTGAATTGCATGTAGCTACGAACACGCCAAACAGGAAGTGCAAATACTTGGATTTCAATGTATTCCTCACAACTAAAGCAGGTTGGGTCAGGTTGGATTAAACGGTTAAGCGTTTCGCATTCTCTCAGAAGTCTCAAGTTTGAGTCTCCCTGCATGCGATATGGGATGGATTATTTGAGTTTATGGATTTATAGAGAAGAGCGACCCCTTTGTGTAGCTCATCTTCAAGGAAAACATATTAAAAGTTAATTCTAAGGTTATTTAAAAAAAAAAAAAAATGTATTCCTCACAAAGTAAGGTTTCTGTTTCAGTTTTGGCTGATTTGGACTACCAAACAGTTTAATTACCACAAGTAATTGTATGTTCAACTCAATTATCGGTAGATTTTTATGCAGAAAAAACCCAAAAAGAAATGTTTAAGTTGCGTAGGTAATTGTAGAGAATGAAAATTTAGGTTCATAATTATACTCTTGCTTACACGTACCTTTTTATTTGCAAATAGTACACTAGTATTTATTAATACAAGAGAAGTGTACAAGTTTTTCCCAATTGCGATGAGCAATGCCAGTAATTGAATCCAAGAAACAGACAAAGATTTTGCAGTAACAATCACAATACTAATTTTAAATTTTAATTTTCGTATAGAAAGCTGAGCTGAGCCTGACGCATCTCTCTCTCTCTCTCTCTCACTCTCTGCAAGCGAATGCCGCCACAGCCACCGCTGGCGCCTCCCTAGCTCCTCCGCCTCCACCTGATTGGAAGCCACCGAGGCCGGCTCAACACACCTCAGTGCATTTAAAAGGTGATTCGTTCTCCGAGCTAGTCTGATTTTGCTGACAAGGTTTTCAGCTCTGGTTTTTATTTCTGTTTTTTTTTTGGTCTTTTCAATTGATTGTCGATAGAGTTGGAGGTAATGTGGTTTTGTGCACAATTCTTACTTGGGATGTGAATGAATTGGAATGTTTGTATCTGCTTCTTTTCGGCGTTTTTTTTTATGAAATATCTTTCTCTCCATCTTTTGCATCTATTATTCTAACAAGAACAGCTTTTTCCCACTTTAAAATGGGGGTTTTTTTTTTAATTAAAAAAAATAATCTTTTGCTCATTCTGATTATTCCTGTATCTCCGTTTTCTCACATTGAAATTTCCTTTTCAAACAAATTTATATGTGAATTTGAGTATTCATTGCTTTGAATATGCTCATTGATCAACATCTCATTGGTTGAATGTTCCTGGATCTTCATATGTCACTACTCTTATGAGATTGCAGTAGCCTTGTGCAGATTTCTAGTTTTCTTTTTCGTGTTTGAACAGAGATTCCTTGCTATTGGGATAAAGAGTTCATTATTTTGGTTTGTATATAATCTTTGTTTTTTTTGGAGGACTGCCAATTAAATGCTCATGTAACTTGTTTCATGTATTTCACTTGTGGCTTGCACTGACAGTTTCTGCTACTAGACTTCCATGATTTTTGCACAATGTAGTTTGGTGCTGTTTGTTGATATTCTTTTGTGTCTAACTGTGCAGCAATCGAAGTGTAATATCAATAGAATACCAGAGTGATAGCAGCACATTACACCAAGGTTGTTTGGGCAATTTTGGTAATTATTGAATAATTATTCTGTCGGGCTGCTGAAAATATTAAGGGAAACAGAATGTACCACACAAAACCATAACTAAGTAAAAGGAGATGGAGGAGCTTGCTTTCCCAGTAGTTCGGGTTCAGTTTGTGGTTTTGTTCAAGCGCTTGACTTGTTTGAAATTGTGTTTTGTGATAAGATCTTTGATTAGTTAGTAGGATGATGACCTTGCGATCCATTCACCTACATTTGACCATTATTTAGTATTTTAGTAATGGCATCTATTAGAAGAACCTTGTCTCCAGTGCTTCGACCAGGAACTTTAAGGAATGGTGAAGCTTGTTCTGTTGCTTCTCCTTTATCCAAGTCCTCATCACCTTGTCAAGATTCCCACCCACCAGTAGGAGGATTGTTATCTTCTCAGTTTGGTTCATCGGACTCTCAAGCTCTTGTTCTAGGAGCTTCCTCGCAGAGATCTACTAGACCGCTTGAGAGGTCAAAAGTTAAGGGGCAAGTTAGGAGGAGGGCTCTTCTTCATTTCTTTATTTGTTTTATGATTGGGATTTTTGTTGGACTTACTCCATTTGTTTCAATGACCTCATCTATGCCAAAACACCAAGCATTATCCTTTGAGGCTATATTCACAGTTGGGAGTTTCAAGTCACATGACAGCATAACTAGAACTGTGATGCCACAAGCTGGTAGTGGTAGTATGAATAATAGTTCCAACCCAGAAGTAGAGTCACGAGCAGAGGAACCTGATAAAGAGATTTCTGATACCATTGATAATCGAACTCTTATCCAAGATTCAAACTTGGTGTTCCGAAAACTTTTGATAATTGTCACCCCAACATATGCTTGCCCATTTCAAACCTATTATCTGAATCGTTTGGCTCATACGTTAAAGCTTGTCCCACCTCCTCTATTGTGGATAGTTGTGGAAATGACCTCCCAATCGGCAGAAACTGCTGAGATTTTGAGGAGAACAGGGGTTATGTACAGACATCTTGTGTGCAAAAAGAATTTGACAGATATAAGGGATAGACATGCTCACCAAAGAAATGTGGCTCTGTCTCATATTGAAACACATTGCCTTGATGGGATAGTCTACTTTGCAGATGATGATAACATCTATTCAGCTGATCTCTTTGATCATATGAGGCATATCAGGTACTTCTAATCTTTTTTGTTTCCAGAATATCCCCCTTCATCTTCTTGCAATCTCAGTTGAATTGTTAAATGGTACTGAAAGCTATTCTATAAATTTTGCACCTATTTTAATTTTTAACTGGCTTACATTTTGGCATGACAAGAAAGGTAATAGAAAAACTGTTTGATTCAATTCTGTTTGTGATGCTAAGCCTTCCATCTTTCTTTTCTGTTAATTGCTTAGAAGTAATTGTCTTTTTTGCTTCATTATTTTATAGATCAAAACTACTGCAGATGTCTTCCAGCGAGGCATCCATAGCTATACTATATACAAAAGAGTTGGCTGAGTTTTGTTTCAAACTTACTTGGAACCTTCAATATATATAAATTATTATTAGGATTCTTCAAAGCTTTTTTTTTTTTTTTTATTCCTCTTGTCCTAAAACTTTTACCCCTAGAAATCTAGGATTTTAATTGTAATAAACAGTATATACCATGCTAGTTTAGTTTTTCAGAATTCCATATAATTACACATTTGCTTCATAAAGTGATAACTAACACGTAAACAAAAACTAACAGTAATTTTGCAAGTGTGGAGTGTGTAAGCACTGGCCATTTTTGTTTCCTTTGCTTGGATGCTACTATTGCTTAATGGATATTTAGGTTATGTACATATATCTTCTTATGTAATGTTTGCATTACCATTTGGTTTTTCTATGAGCTTCTTTACAAGATAAATATTTTTTTTTGTCTTGCAGGCGGGTTGGAACATGGATGGTATCAAATTTTACAGAAAACAAAAGCAAAGCTATCTTGGAGGGGCCCATTTGTAATGGGACTCAAGTAATTGGATGGCACATCAATCAACCTACTAGGAAACTATGTAGATTCCATGCTGATATGTCTGGGTTTGCTTTCAATAGTACCATTCTTTGGGATCCAAAGAGATGGCACCGACCCACTCTTGAAACTATTAGACAGATTGACACTGTCAAGAAAGAGTTCCAAGTTAGTCCCTTCTTTTGGTTCTTCTATGATACCCTTGTTGTCAATATAAATACATGGCATACTCTTATTGTAGATGATAATGCATCACCTAGCCTATTTTTTCTATTTAACTACAAGAGAGCAATACTGGTTGACTTTTAAGAATGCAAAGGAATCTGCACTTTTTGAAAGAAAAAAAAAACAGTGCTGTGGAAGTGAATTGATTGTCTTGCCCTCACTAAAAACCCAAAGGCACCATACTGATGATGTAACCTTCTTTATGTTTCTTTCTTTTATTTTCTCAGACGATAACCTCTTGAGATGTCTTGATTACCAACTTGCATTGGTTTTAGCTTTGTTGTTTAAGCTTTATTGATATGTATGTGCAGGCCACCTTATTTATTGAAAAACTTGTCGAGGATGAGAGCCAAATGGAAGGCTTACTGCACGGCTGCTCAAGAGTCATGGTTTGGCGTTCTCATCTTAAATCATTTTCTTCCTTCTATCCACATCAATGGTTGATGAAGAATAATCTAGATGTCATTGCCCCACTAGCATGAAAATCTTGATGGGAGGGTGAGTTCTCTGAGATCATTATTTAGTTTATTTATCTTCTTCCATGTGCTTTTTATGTTTCCCATCTTTTTATCGCATCCAAATTTTAAACTATAAATGTTTGAATGCACCCTCTTAATAAATTAAATCTAGTACTTTTGTTAAATGTATTTGGCACCTCTATTGGCTTTTTTCTTCTTCTTTCTATTGGCTTCATTGAACAAATTTGTTGTGCATGTCAGGATGGTCAATATCCATATGAAAATAGAGGAGAAACACTGCAATGCATCTTGGGGCTTAATATGTGCTTCCCCTCCTCTTTTTCTCACTGGGGCTTAACAAACATCCTTGCACATAGCAATTGCTCTCCATATTTTCGATTAAGATTCAAGCCGTCCAAATATCACTGAGCTGCTTAGGAAATGGATGCTCCAATTGCAAACCATCCTCTTGTTTAGAAAGATGCCTGACTCCAGAAATGTCAGTATTTTATCCTCCCTTTTTCTTTTCATGGTGAGCCAATTTCTAGTGTAAAACTGAAATCAATTTTCCTACTTTTTCCTTGGTAATTTATTGTTATGATTGATGACCCAAATGGTATTTGGTAAACCATAGTTGTCAATAAAATTAAGTATTGATGACAAATGTATATACAGAGGTATGAGGGAACAAAGATGTATTTGTTGATACAATTTCTGGTTTATTTTCGTACATATCAGACAATATCAGCCAAGTTTTGAGCACTCCATTTATCACTCTTATTTTCTCTTTGATAGTTGATACTATATGATACCACATATTTTCAACCATGGCTTTGTTACAGAAAATTACATCTTCTTTGCTGATTGCTCTGTGAGCTAGCTGTTTGTCCATGTACAATACAAGTAACTTTTCTTACCAGAGGACGTCGATGTAGGAATTGGGGAAAAACCGGCATAGCCCTTGTCTGATTTTGCGAAGCATATTTTGGCTACATAGTCAAAAAGATCGTTGTCTCGGACAAAGGGTTGCGCTGCATATTCCTCAACCGGCATCCACTGAAGTCATATAAAACATAACAATGTTATTCACTTATAAAATGATTGTTCCACATTTGTTGGTGAATGAATCATCTTTGATTCATCTTCATTTCTAGCACTGCCTATATAAGGTCTTAGGTTTTGAAAAAGGATACCTGGGCTGCCTCGACCTCTGAAAGCTGTGTTTGGATGTCGTAGGAACGTGGTCGCAACATGCAAACAAAGAACAAATCTGATTTTCGGAAAAAGGATTGGTGACTTTGCCTGTAATGTAAGCAAAACCAAGAAGTTGTGAAAAAATCTACAAACTGTTTATAGATGCAAAAGCATAAATGGCTTACCTAAATGCCAAGACTTCCACAAATTGTGTGTCAATCTAAAGCAAAAACAAAACTTAAGTGTTAGCAATAGCATGTGAGGACATGAAAGTGAATTACTAGTGCATTTGTGTTACTTACTCCAGTCTCTTCTTTTACTTCTCTGACAGCAGCTACACAAACATCCTCCCCCTGAGATTGCAGCTTTTTCAATTAAATTTAATGCCTCTTTAATTAGATAAAACATCACAAACCCACAATGTATTGCACATTTTTGCACTCTCACCTCATTCACAACCCCAGTAGGAAACTTCCATACACCTGTACCTCCAAACTTGCCACCTTTCTCCTGAACTACAAGCATCTACACAACCACAGCTAGGTCAATCTCAAAGGTAAATTCAAGAACTTTCAGAAGGACAATCTTTTGAATAATCAATCCTTCGCGTATCAGATTAAGCTTTTGGGTTTAAAGCGATTTAACAATCATAAAACATCAACTTATGTACAGACAATCTCTTTCAAATTAAAACCAGATATCCCAATTAAGTCCCTAGTTCCTCAGTGATAGCAGAACAAGCCAGAAGAATTAAGATAACTGAAGAAGGAACGAAACCTCTCTCTTGTCGTTCATGACAAAAGCGCCAATACCCACTCGATGCGAAGCATTTACAGGAAGAGTGTTCATAGTTTCTGGAATCCAATACACTAGCATCAAGTAATCTGGTTCTGCATGGTGGTACCTGAAACCTTCCTGCATGGAAAATATGTCAGGTTCAAATAAAGTTATATTATTATACCACTACGATCTTATAGATTAGCTTAGATTCAACATTGAAAATAGATATTTACCTTTACAGCAGCCTTTACAAGATTTACAAGTTCAATAGGCAATTTGATCCAAACACCCTTCTTTCCCTGAAACAAACATATCAGGACTAAGTATTTGACTTTGCAGTTTTCTAGATTATTCTCACAAAACAAGAGCATGATAAAAAAAAAAGCTAGGAAAAGCTACCTGTTGTCTCCATTGTGCCATTGATGCCCTAAGCAAAGAAGCAAACACTTTGGACTCCATAGGTTCTTCCAAGTGAACTCTGACTCCTCCATATAGATCATCAACTCCATCAAGCAATTCAATTTGTTTTGCTTCAACCTTGTCTTCTGTCATCACTGTCAAAACAAAAAGTTATGTTTTTTTTTTTTTCATACCAAAATCTTGAATAAATTACCATACAAATAAAGGATCAGAAAGAAGTGATATGATGGTGTATCAGTGAATGGGTACCTTCTGAATTTCAAAAGCAAGTGGAGGATTAAGCAGGGTCTCCTCCAGAAAATGCTAAAAAGCTTGTATTTGCAAGAAGAATATGGTAAATATAATTAAGTTTTGTGGAGATGATCCTCAGCCTCTGCATGACATAGTTTTATACAATAAGAGATCTTATTAGCCACATTTTTGTCCAAAAATAGTATATGAGCTGACACAGTTTCATGTGATGCAAGCTTTGAATGGTTCTTGGGTACTGGTTGCAAAGAAATTGCCTTCCTTTTTGTCCTTTCTTGATTATTTTTTTGAAACAGTCTTTTATTGAAATTCTGAGTTGTTGATTTATAGGCAAATGGTAGGTACTAGTAAGCTCATCAACAGTTTCTCAAAATTTCAAATGAAATATTTTAAGGTCAAAGTCAGTCTTATTAGCACTGATTGATAGCAAAATCTGAAAGTTCTCAAACTATTGAGCTCACTTAGGTGACATCATGTGTTGATTTTTCTAAATACTCAAAATACTCTTAAAACATCCGGAAGAAGCCTTACCAGAAATATGCAAGATTAAGAGGTTGTTTGGTAACTCTACTTGGACTGGGATGTAGAGGCTGAGTTTTGTGTTTGTTAACACACTCTCTCTCTTCCTTCAACAGCCTCCACATCATCAATA
>JAYMTA010002741.1:0-15758 GCA_036897625.1 Pelargonium cotyledonis | reverse complement strand
AGGCTGTGGTGTCTTGAAAGCTCTTAATTCTTGTAGCTCCTTCTGTAACCTTCTGTTCTCTTCCGTCAGCTTCTCGCAACATCTCTTTAAGTACTCACAATCTACCTCCGTCTGCTTCAGCTTTGTCCTATATATACACATTACAGAATGTTCGGAATCTCAGCCAAAACATAAAGTATATAAATTGATCTGGACAATACGCTACGCGTTCATATACCATTGGAGCGTGTACGAGTGTTAGTCATGAGTTGAAATCAACTCATTAGCAATGTTTTATAAGTTGAGAGTGTCGGCCAATAAAAAAACTACGGTTGTTTTGAATGTCTAATATTACCTTGCTCGTCGGTTTTGAAACCATACTTCGACTTGCCGAGGTCGGAGATTCAGCTGTTTCGCCAGAGCTAGCTTTTGCTTCTGCGTTTTCGAAAGAACATTTTAATAAACATTTCTAGTTACGCAAATTAAAATAAATAAGATTGCATGGTAAAAACTTACTGGGTTGAGAGTGCTGTGTTCTTTGAAGCTTTCTTCGAGAAACGCAGATTGGTCTTTAGAGAGCCTGAGTTTCTTCCGAGTCAACGCGTTGTCGTCGTCGTCGTCGCTGAGTCTCGAACTCGCTCTCTCGCACTCCATCTGATCCGTGTCTCTCTTGTTGTTTCTGTTTCTCGCCGAGAACTCCATCTGAAACGACGACACCGTTGCACTGTTCGGCGACGACGCCTCCTCCGCCGCTAACCGGCGGTTCCCGTCGAGAACCGATCTTTCAGCTGGCATCACTGTCACAATTAAAAAACTATATATATGAGTAAAAATCAAGAAACCCATGTTGTGAAAAAAGTGAAAAGAAGGTGTTACATTTGTTGGAAAGCCATGGAAAGCAAATGAGCTTTGAAGATGGGTGGTCGATGCGGGGAACCGGAGAGAAAGGCATGAGATCGAGCTGGAGAGGTGGATCTGATGAAGAAAATCTTGTGTGATCTTCATTAATATCGTCTTGTGGTAGTGATTTTGGAGCTCCCGAAACCATGCAAAACCCTAGATCCTTGTTGGGTTGAGCTTTGTGATCACCACCCAAGCTGAGAGCTAGCTCCATTGTTTTTGCTCAAAGAATGGTCTGGTTTTGAAGAAGAAGAAGAAGAAGAAGAGCACAAGAGAGTCCATAAAAGAGAAAAGAAGAGTCCTTTTTATTTGATAGCTTTAGCTAGGTGCGAGTAAAGATTGACCGACAAATCCAGATTCATAGAAGCACGTGAATTTATTTTATTACACAACGGTGCAAACACGAGACATTTCTATTTTCTATTTCTTTCTTTTTTCTCTTCATTCACACTCCAATTAATAGAAATAGTTTTTAAATAAATGCAAAATATTTTTGAGGTGACAACTTTTGTTTCATAAAGATATGACTGATAATACATGTGCTCACACGTATTGTAACCGTGTTCGTGTTATATAACTCAACATGTGTAGTAAACGTGTCGTGTTCTTGTTGTAGAACTCAACATGTCTAGTTATAATCATATCGTGTTTGTATTGAACTTCCAAAACACGCAAAATCAATATTCGATTAGTCGTATTGTGACATGAACGATACACACTTACGGATATAATTATAAATTAGTCTTATTAATGTGTCAAAATGTGTTAGGTTGTGTCATGTCAAATATGATGGTTAGTATCGGGTCAAACGTGCTGGATATATCATGTAAAATATGTTGGGTCATTTTCGCGTTAAGTAGTGCAGTACACAAATAAACTTTAACATGATACAAACACAACACACACTAATTATTAGCATAGGTTAAAGATCAATATGATATTCTAAAAGAATTCGTATTATATTAGATTGTATATATATTTTACCTGTTTGAAAGTTTAAATTTAAATTGTCAGCTCCTAACTTACAGTTAATTATAATAATAAAAAAATCAAGAATAAATATATATTGTTGACTTTTTCCGTTGAAACATTTTGGTTGGTCTTGAGGAGCAATCATGATACATATAGGTAATAGGTTAGTGTAACAAGAATGTTGTTGTTGCCAATATTGATTATGTTATTGTAAACATGTATCATTAAATAATTTTACAATTTTAGGATAATCATCACAGATAATGTGATTATATTATTGTGTTGTTACCAAACAAGGCCCACATAATGATCAAGATGACGACGTCAATTTGTCATAAAACGACAACTAGTTTATGGTTGATATTTTAATTAAATTGTTTAATTATCATTGTCATTTCACAACCATAGAATATAAAAGATGAATTAAAACAAAACAAGGCCCATGTATATTTATTGACTTTATATTATAAAAATAGAGTAAAAAACAGTGTCGTTTTGTTTGTATTCAAATGATAGAACACAAACGTAGACAGTAATTTTTACTACAGTCTATGGCTATTAATTAATTGGGAGAAAGGGTGGGTCGTGACGTAGTTGAACTGGATTGACTATGACCGATGACTCACCAACCAAAAAGCTGACGTGTCCTCTTGTGCATTGTTAAACAAGTTAATTCAAATAAAATCGGATAATTAAGTTGATTAAAAACGATATGATATAACTAAATATTTAAATAAATCGATTCAAAATTACCCGACACTTTAAATAAATAGATTGATATTGATCTAACTTGTTTAACTTATATGGGTATTTTTTATACAATATATTTGAAAATTTTACATTTTTAACCTTAAACACATGGGTAAAAAATCGGTTACACGACCAGTTTAATTAAACAAGTTGGAGATTAGGTGGATTAAACATTAATCCGATTATGATGAATCCAAATTTACATAAATTTGTGTCGTGTCACAAGCCATGACATTAATTGTGGCAATTTGAATTTGAACATACAAGTATTTGATCCATCCAAAAATGATATGATCAATATTCAGATTGGATAAAAAAATATATATTATGCAAAAGTACAAATAAGATTGAACGAATTCTATCATTTCATGTTAAGTTCAAAATTTATTTGATTATCTCTTTTATAAGTGTAAATATTTAAAATTCGAATGGTAATCTTAATATACACGAGTATGATGTGTGAACATAGAATATTGGAAAATAAATTTCTAAGAATATATACTTGTATAATGTCTATAATAATTGGATTATTGGCACGCTAAATTGAATCTCTTTTGACCATATTATGTTTTAGTCAGGGCAAACAAGGAGACCAATAATTTACTATTCCAAGGAAAGGTTTTAATTTTTTAATTTTTTATTTAAATTTAATAAAAAGAAATAGTATTGTTTTCTAGGGTTGGGTTGGGGGGTATCCAATGAGAAAGGTCCAAAATATATATATATTTGAAAAATAATTAATGGGTATAATAAATGGTAGGGGGTGTGGTCCAAATAGGTATATACTATATACTATAATAAAATGGGGGATGAGTATAATGAATGAAAATGTAAAGGGAACATGTAGATTTATAGATAGAGATAGAGAAATGTCATGCTTTTGGGATCATTGCAATTATTGAAGTGAAGAGGCAGGCTTTAATGATTAGCTGCCTCTTGAATTATTAATTAGGTGGGTCCATAAAAAAGAAAAAAGAAAACTATAGTATACAAATGGTTGCATGATTAATTTGATGACCTTGAATTATATGAATGAATGATTTGATTTAGTCAATATAATTGTAATCTTCAACATGGTACTAATGGTGACCTTAATGGGTTTTTGATGTGTGCCTTTGACTTGCCCAAACCTATATGATTTCATTTGTGAAGCTAACCAAAAGAGAAGATGGACTTTTCTTTTGCAAGGTGTAATATATTTTGTTAGTGTTTTTATTGGGATTTTTTTTCTTTTTAGTTAGAAGTTTGATTATGCGGAATTGTTTCTCGTTTGGATCTTTATTTCATTTGATACAGAAATTAAAGTCATGATTTACGATATAATGTTGGTGTACACTCGTTGTACTGTATGAAACATTTATATAATAACCGACTTCTTTAAACTTTTTAAGTAAATTACAGTGAATATGAATTATTTGATTATGAACTATTGTGATGATGTGTGTGCTTACATTAGTTTGATTGACTCTAAATTTTTGGTTTCTTCACATTTTTATATATTTTTGTTCATAATTAGTGCTTTTGTAGTAGTTTTTTTTGGGTTTATGCCATAGGGTTTTTGAAAAGGCTCGCGAATTCGCGATTGACACATTTAAATCGTTTTACTATATTCAGACTAATTTTCACTCGAGGGTATGTCACAACTCTCTCTTCTTATGAGTGTGCTGAGCGGAAATTGAACGCACTTGCTGTAGTTGATACTAGAGAAGAGTGGGGTAAGGTCAAATTATATGAAAGAAGAGGTGACAGAGAGAAAATTCAATGAATTGGGTAATGTCAATGCAAATGATTATATTTGTAGAAAGATTATAAGGTATGAATAAATTAATGGGTGCTGCAAAATATGGGTTAGAAATGTAATGGTGGTGGACATTTACCTGTTTCTCTGCCAAATGTTTAATTAGGAATTAGGTTTTTGTTTATTATACTTACATTATATGGATGTGTACCTACACCTAACCTATCTACAAGTTTTTAATATAAACATAGATATAATTTTTTTATATAATAAATTTAGATATCAACTAGAGAAACTTGAAAATCTTACACAAGTAGCATTAAAAATGGTGAGTATTCACGTGATATTGACACCTCATCAGTTTTACTAAAGAGAAGAATTTTGAGAGCATGTGTCAGAATTGTAAAATTTTCTTCCATTAGCTAATAGTATTTGCAAAGAGTTCTAATCATGTCATTAACTAAACTATATATATACCGACTATCATAAATAACATATAGGTACAATTATTGTTATTACTACTATTACTATTCACAAAACTACTATTGTTACTGTTGATTCATACACAAATTCTATTACCATTGTATACACTATATACACTACAACTTCAAATACAATACTATTGTATACACTAAAACTTCAATTACTATTGTATACACTACTACTAATTAAAGTACTACTGTTTATACTAATGCTATTTATTACATAGAATAGCTTTGGCTACTTATATATAATAGGAGCCATGTAACCACACTCCCAACCCACTACTCTTATCCTCATAACCACCAATCCACTACACTCATTCTAACTACCTATACACTTCTGCATGTATATAGGAACTTTGATAACCACCTATGTATAACTATTGTATCTATATTATATTATAAATAAAATTGTAACCGCCACTACTGGGTTAAAACTCACACCACTAATTAACGGTTATAGGCTAAATTTTGTATCCAATTTATATTAATCAGTTACAAACTTACAATAACCCACTTACCCCAATATTTTCGGAAAAAAAGAACACCCACTTACCACAACACCCTAACTGCTCATTTACAAACTACTATATATCACATTTTCAAACGTGCTTCTAGTATAATTCTACTTCCTTTTTTTTCCTTGACAAAATACTTTTGGTATAATTCTTAAATTAAATTTGTATGAAATAGTTTGTGTAGAGAATGATGGATGTTTGTAAGAGTCGTGTCATGTTTCAACACTAATGTAATAGCAATATCATAGTGTTTATGTAAAATTCATGTATTGAGTTTCATCGTGGTTTTCAATTTAATATCAAGCATTTTTGTTGTTGTTGTAATTTGTAGATTTATATATGATGGTTGCAACAAGGCTTACAAATTGAAGAAGAATGGAGAGCTTAATGTGCCTTGGAGGAGCTTACTTGGTTGAAAGTTATGATATGCAACTTATTAGTTTTGATTATTTATTTTCAAGTTGGAAGAAGAACATTACATTAATTTGTTGCATGCACGCAGTCAAATATAAAACATCTTACTGTCAGTATAGTTGGTAAGCTCTCAACGTGTACTCTACTCAATTCACTCTTCACATTCATCTCATTTCTATTTTTTGTTATGGTTATAATCTAAAATAGCTTCCAAACAAGATTTGGGAACACCTAGCCATTTTCATTTTCTTAGTTTGTCTAAATTTGATGCAAATAGAAAGCTATTTGTTTTTGTTTTTGTTTTTGTTGAAATATTGAGATATTGTTCGGATACATGAATTATATCTTATATATAATGAAGAGCCATGGAAGTGCTACAATTAACATTCCAGCATGCGTTGCCAACTTAACTATGTCTTCAATGAAGTTATTTGTTCATAAATCTTTTGTTACTACAATCAATCATTTGGTATTTTTTTCACTAAACTTAATTGTGTTATGTGTAATTCATATATGTTCATACATTATTACTAATTATTTTTATTAATTTGATTAAATGTTTATTTCTAATTATCATGTGAGTTTTGTTTGATAGTACTGATTATGTCTACTTTGCTTTGTTGCAATCTATTGCATATCATCTCTCTATTTTCTCCTTTATTTCTCAAACATCAAAATTTCAATTTTGTAAAACCCAAACCAAATCATTATTTCCTTAATTTATATGAATTATACACAAAATTGATAATAATCAACTTAATATCATATGTATACCCTCGCATCGCATGAGTTCTTTTTCTAGTTAAAAGTAATTTCAGAACTCCTTTGAAAAAAAAATAATTTAACAACTCCTTTAAAAAAAAAGTAATTTAAGAACTGACATATTAAACACTTCTTACAAATCAATTTTGTTATTATCTTATTCACAACATCAATTATTATTATTTTTTCAATCAGCAAAAGTACTCTTTATTACGTTTTCAAGGAAGAAATACAAGTACAAACACTCAAGTAACAACGGGAAACTGTAGACTTCTCTTAAAAAAAGAATAGCGTCATTATCTTTGACCCGATACTTTTTGTTAAAACTATTAAATTTCATTCTTATATAATACAAAACTTAAAAGTCGATATGGATAAGCCCACAACTGCTCCCGTTCTTCATGATTTATATATCAAAATAACGAGTATGATTCTAGATATAATTTGTAAGTATGATATTAAAGAAAGGATTTTTCTAGACAGATAGAGACAGGTAGGCATGTCAATTGCCATGAGATTGATGAAGAACATAATCATTATTGTACCTTTGCCTTTTCCCAATTGCCAATTGCCATGCTCTGTTTCATCATCACCATCATCTTCATCATCATTTTCTCTACCTGGGATGCTCTGTGCTGCTGCCAAAGGATGAGACACACAATCCAACCCTATCATTTTTTTTCCATTATTCTGTTTCCACTCTTATGTATCATACTACTTGTGATCATCATCACCATCATCATCATGCACACTCCAAATAATTCATTGCTCTGTTCTTCATTTTTATTGTAAACTTTTCTGTCTTGATCACAAATCTGTAAGCAGTTAAAGCAAAACAAGTGTTTAGCATAATGGGCAAGGCATGGCTTTGCCATGGCTGGGTTCTGAAACTGATGAGTGAGTGCAATAATGCAAAAAAGAAGAAGATGCTGCTGATGATGATGATAATGATGATATATGAGTATGATGATAAAATCTGGGAATAATTTTTGACTACCAGTAGTACCAGACAATGAAGATGGCTTCAATCACACTCTCCAATGTGCAGCACAATCATGCCTTCCCTTTCCCAATCATTTTGTCTCCTCTTTTTCCCAGACTTTCTGCACTCTTTTATGTCATCATCATCATTCACTCATGTTCATGCTCATGCTCAACCTATATACCTTCAGCAAGAACCTGCATATACCAGTTTGAACAAGTAGGACCTGGTTTTTCAATTCAAATATTGGGTCCGTTCTTGTCCTTCCTGCTCTCATTTAAAGTAACAATAGCTTGTCCACATAAACCTACAATCACCAGCAACTTGTATAAAAAGAAGAAAATTTTGAATGCTATATACCAATAGTATGATCAATTATAGGTAACTAGAACCAGTAGAATTGTAGAAACACTTACATTAGCATACATTGTTGCACAATCTTGATCAACCTCATTGTCCCTCCACTGCCTAAGCAGCAGGACAATCTTGATCAATTTATGTTATGATCCCAAAACACAATGCCAGTCTGCTACAACAAAATATTCTCATCTACATCACATCTCATCCTAGATGGCCCTATCTCAATTATACTGAAATAATGTCATTTTATTTTCAATCACATGTTCGCACACTATTCCATTTTTTTTCCATCTAAAATTGACACATTATGTGTATGACTAAAAACGGGTATGTCAATTGATACAGAGTTTACTGTAATAATTTTCAATGACTCACTTAAACCTGCATCAAAATTACATAGTTGTGACCTAAAACAAAAACACCAAAAAAATATTCATCCTCCCTCTTCCCCTGCTCTTGTGAAGGCACTAACTAGCCAAACCAGAGGCCGTGTGCTTCATCTAGGGCGTTGGTGTAGAGGACAATTCAGTTGGGGCTGTCATGGTTGTGGGCAGCCTGGGACGTTGGTGCTGCTAGAAGCCCATGTCATGCCAACTGATGAGTGAGGGGAAGAGAGAAAAAGGAGAGAATGAAGGAGGAGGTTTCCAGCATGGGAAATGAGGAGTTCAAAAACTACTCATGAAATAAGAGAGGGAGGAGAATAATTTTATGGGTTTCTTAAAGCAAGACTCGAAACCCACTAATTTTAAGTACAACTTGTATAAAATTTAGTACTCATTCTTACAGTAAAAAAGACCAATACCCAGCATCATCCGTGGCTGTAAAATTGATCCACATTGTTACTGATGATCTCACTTTCAACCCAATCTCAAATACAAGGAATGAACACAAGCTACGCATCTGGCCTGTGTATTAATATCTGGTATCAGGACTTTTGAAAAACTATGCAAAATTGAGGAAAACAAGAACTTCACATAGCTGTCCAACTAAAAACTTTATGCACAAAGGTAAATTATAAACTATATAGAAACAGCATTGCAAAAGTAAACATGTGCTCATAAAACATGGATTAGGCACACACGTACGTAGGCAAATTCAGATGAGCAAACATTGAAAAAATCATTTGCAAATAAAGTAGACATAGATACGAGAAAACGTGCTCATCTTTGAAGCTAGCATGATTATGTACAGCTACAAGTACTGTCATACCACCACCTATCTGCCCAACTACAGATCTGACTTGGATACAAAGTCAACGCCTTAGGTCCCAGAAGGACGGCACAATTTCAAACCACAAATTGATAGCAGCACGGGTTTGAAATGTTTTATAATCACCTTGTGTTATTCAATAGTTGAACCGAAGGTGAATACACCAAAGAGTGTTTGCAATAGAAGGCAATTATCACTTACAAGGTGTTGTAGCAGGACAGGATCATTACAGAAATTGAAAATAACTAGATAGAATAAGCTCTTGTCAGTGCAACCTACGCCGTCTAGGTGCACGAGAATCTCCACTATCCACATCTGAAACCCTGGAAGCATCATTTCTTCTTCTGGAAGATGAAGTTGAAAGGGATACCATAGAATCAATTTCCACGGCTGTGTCCACTGTTTGACTTTCTGAGTTTATAACAGCGGCAATGCTTGAGAAAGAATCTCTATCATCAACAGGTGGGGTCTGTTCTTGATTCCTCCCAGCAGCCTGGCTGCGCAAAAATGCCTCAACATACCTGTCGGCAGGAGTCCGTCCAGATGAGAGTGAAGAAAGAGTTCCAGCTCTATGCGGTTGCGCTCTCCGAAGTAACAAAGAATGAAGCCAACGTGTTTCCCCTGTATCGGGGCTAGTTGTGCCACTCTGAGTTAAATCAACAATGTCATCTGGGGGTACAATGGGATTATGCTCTCTCCGCATTCCCCGCGAAGTCAAAATCCTAGTCAGCAAGGAATTTGTTCTTTCAGCTGTTTCACGAGCACCATCAGTATCCTGTTGAGGAATCAAATCACGACTCAAATCAAATCTACTTCCAAGACGTCGAATCATCTCCTCCACTGGGAAAGTAAGAGCAGTCCTCTGAATGGTTTGCCTCCAACTCTCAACCCGCCTAGCATGGGGCCTAACAGGGATTTGAAGACTCGAATCTTCCTCTGGTTCATGAATACTGCTCCCCCGACCATAAATCGGGGTTACGTTCTTAATTGCCACCTCTCCTTTGCACACTGGACATTCTTTTGCATCTGAGTGCAGGTGTAACCATCGGTAAAGACATGGCCAACAAAACAAGTGACCGCAACAAGTCACTACAGGGTCCCTAGCCAAATCCAAACAAATATTGCAATCGAAAAAGCTCCCGTCATTCCCACTACCCTTTTCAGTATCAACCTTCTTATCTGAAGCATCATCTTCCAAGAACCCATTGTTATTTTCACATGCTTTTGGTACCTCAACTATTCTTTCTTCAGCTGCAACACTACCTTCACCCGCCTGTAGAGAACCCCCATTACCCGAACTGACCATTAATTGATTCAATTCCATAGATATGTTTCGAGTTTCAGGAGGAATGTGCACCTGCCTCCATCTCCACCTTTGCTGTCTGGCCCTAAGCCTAACAGCTTCTCTAATACTGTGAACAGGTTCTTCCATTAGTTCATCCAAATTCAGAGGTTCACTCGGTATCGACCCGGACCCTGGCTCCGGTTCGGGGTCAGGACCCAGGTTCAAATCAAGGTTCATAGCGTCAGATGACTCGTCACCCATCACAAATTGAAGAAATGAAAACAAAAACCCTAATTCTATCACAAAATTGACGAGCCCCGATTCAGAAAAAGTCCAACTTGATCACAAATTGAAGAACCCAAATTGAACAAAACCTTAAGTTGCAGCTCAAATCACAACAATCAAACATCCCAGATCGAAAATCAAGCTATTACACAAAAAGGCGGAGGCTAGACTACGCACAGGTCATCAAGATGGTGACTTTCAAATCTAGGGTTTTACTACAACAAAGGGCCTTACAGAAATGAAACAGAAATCACAATGAAAGGTGAAGCAAAAAACAAAAAAACGAAGACCTGTTGCGATAGAGCGAAACCTCGAGGATCAGGCCAGGTTTGTGAGAGCTCGGTGGTGGCTCGGTTCAAAGCTGAGTCAGCCCCGAGTCGAATCGGCGGGAACCATACCTCTCTCTCTCCTTCGATCAGCGTTGGGTGGTAGAGAGAGAAAGCGAAAGAGAGAGGAGAGAGAAACGATGCGAGACAGTGAGGCTCATTGATGCGAGATAGAGAGGTTCAGGGAAGCTGATGAACGTGTGAAATGAAATCAATTCAAGTCGCAGAGGAGAGGGAGGTGCGATCACATGTGTCACTGTTTTTATGTGTTGTCGCACTTCCAGCCCTTCGATTTTCATCCAACGGCTCTGGTGTTGTGGAGCCCACTACTTTATAAGAACGCCATTAGATATTATTTTAATCAGATGGCATAAAAGTACCAACTGTTGACAGAGCTAAAGCTGTGATGATAGTACTAACGATATTTTGTGATTGAGATCTACGGTTTATGTAAAGCCCAAGGCCCATGGGCTGCACTATTGCAATATTGCTAAAGCCCATTGAGCTTTCGAATCCTTCTTGTTTTGTGATGGGCTGGGCTGACTTTTTTATAAGTAAGCTTAACAAACCAAGGCTTAAATCTAAGACCTAAAAAACAAACAAGTGTCTTAAACCACTTGTTCTGTCGACATTGTTTCTCATTTCCACATTTGACATGGATTTGATTTGATTTTGTTTTTAAGCTCATGTCCACGAAAGCGTATGATTCTCTTTTAAAGTTTTTAATTTTTGGAGTTAAGCTCTATTAGCCAGTTGTTGCAAGTTAACAACCTCCACGCCAGCTGACACGTCACATTCGCACTGTCATGTCATCACTCTAGTCTCGCCTTATCGAAAAGATGTGTTCGAGTTGTGATTTGATGGATCACAATTCATTCACACGTACAATTTCACATGTACTCGTTTTGAAGAATTTGTAAGAGCGGAACAATCGGTGAATCTATATTTTGATAAGTTGTCACTTGTAAATTATAATAGCCTAACTTATGTTTCTTGTTATTGTGTAATCTTTGACATAAGCTTTCCCTTTTCTTTTCAAAGTGATAAAAAAGTGATTCTCATACAATTTAGAATATTTCATTTTAGTCCAAATTCAAGTAAATAGTGAAATATATAGTTCATACACCAAAATCTTTTTGTGTTCTTGAGTCTTGATAGTTGCTACAAACAAGTTACAATATTTAGCTTCCATTAACCTTCTTGCAATCTCCTCTGATCTCTCCATTGCTTCCGGTCAAAGGACTAATGTTTCCCATCTTGATCATTCCCTGAACAAAGCTCTGGAAAAATGCACTCTGGCTGCTCCCAAAGCTGTTCGCTATGGCCACAGTCGCAGCGCCGCTCGTTGAAAACAACTCTTGGTCCGATTGTAGAAGACCCTGATTGTTTTGCAGATTTGTGAAGTAGTTGTTGTCGAAAGCGTCGCCTGTGGTCGCATCAAGATTGGCCAGAGCCGTCCCGCTCCCTCCCTGGGGACATATCTGCCTGAGAGTAGCTAAATACGACGTGCTCAGGGTCGGATCTGGATTGCCCGTGCCACTGAAATTGTACAATCTGTTGCTGAAAAGTCTACATTGGGCACGCCCGAATGTATGAGCACCTGTACATGATCAACATCAGCACTAAATCTTAATGGATCGCAGCAGAAACTTCATTTTAAAGTGAAAGCATTACTATAAGTCTGGCATAGGCCAGGGCCTATCCCACCACTGGTTCTAAATCTCAGTGTATCGTAGCAGTAATGTCATATGTTATGTATATGCACTAACCAGATAATGCAACAAGATCAGTATTGTCTAGTCCAACTGCAGTAAACTTAGTGGTGATGCTGGTTAAGCCTTCGAAAGGGGAGGGGATAGAGGAGTTGGCTCCGGCCTGGTTCGCGGTCAAGCTGTCCCGTCTTCCCAACGGTACACTCCATGTCGGACCTCCGGCCTATTATCATGCCATCAAAAACGTTATTACTTACATTTTGACCCATTTTTCTAGCACATACTTAGTACAAATTGACAATTACCATACCAAAGAGACGGCGGCTTCAGCTGCAAGTGCAAGAATGTCCGCGCAAGACACAACTCCCGGACAAGAACCTTCGACAGCAGTTTTAATGTTGTCAACGACGTTGAAACCTCGGGCGGAGTTCGTGTTCGGGGCAGCGTCCTTTTCGCTCTGTATGCTCCCACTGTTGTCCAGCAAGATCGAACCGTCACATCCCTGAAAAAACCAGAACCAATCAGCACAACAACAAACCATTCTAGGACTATCAAATGATAACAAAATTAATCCGAGTTTTCGAGCCTTACGTTGACAAAACAGTCGTGGAAATGGAGACGAATGAGGCTAGCCCCGACCCGGATATCAGACTGCAAAGCCTGCTGAAGAACCGTGCTCACAATCGAGGACACGTTCGGACAAGAATTGGTGTAAAATGTGGTACTCAATTGAGCAGTCGTGCCTTGAAACATCAGTGCCACGAAAATGGCTGCTAGTAGAGAACCAGTTGTCGAAGAAGCCGACATGTTTTGTTGCTACTGAGGTTTGTTTCTTGATCTTCTCAAGAACAAGAAAGCTGAGAGCTTCTTGAGGTGTGAATTGTGGTGCGAGGATGTGCATAATATTTATGTACGCGCCAAAAATGTGAACTGGTTTGTGATCATTTGCTTATAGTAGAAGCATGGTTTGTCAGCAAATCAAAAGTTGAATTTGTCCGTTGTGTGAAATTTTCTACTCTGATGGGGTCTCACCGCGTCTCTGTCTCTGTCTCCGACAGTTAAAAATGCGATTTCAAGTGTTTTGTTTAGTATTTTGAAGTGTGCATGATTGGGGTGAGTATGGAGAAAATTGTGATTTGTGACATTTGATTATTGTTTCAAATGTGAATGAAGCTTCTCAGCTTTCTTCTTTTTCAAGGAATTGATGTGGACATGTTAGGTTTCTAAGAATGGTTAGACTTGGGAGAATTCAGATCACAAGTGTGAGATGTTTCATCATATTTAGTCACTGCTAGTGAGGTGTTTAGGCCATTTTGTTATCCTTGTAACCGAGGAACAAGTTTGAGTCGGGATGGACATCAGGGGCAACAAAACTCTCCTTAGAAAATGCAACTAGAGACTCGTAATCGAAACATCAGGTAAAACTATGACAACTCTCAACTCTAGTTGATCGAATATGTGGCCAAAATGTGTCTCTCATAGCAAATTTTGTCTCTTATAAGCCCCGGTATTTATAAAGTTGATAGCCTGTGACTTGTTTCATGAGACGACCAAGCTCAAACTACCTTTTATGTGAGCTAAAATGTTCAAACTATCTTTATTTAAGAGTAGATTTTAACAAAGCAATCTCTTATAACCATTTTTCTTGAGACCTCTGATAAAAGTATAACGACTCTGTGCTAGTTGATCCACGCATTCGTAGCGTAAAATGCAGTTGTTTAAACATCATTTTGAAATAAAGTAGGTGTTATGTTATGTCTCTGAATTGTTATAAATTATAAAGCTTGTCATTACATCTATGGTTGGTGAGAGTGGTTGGATCTTGATAACAAACTTTGAATATTAACATGGTTATTATATATGATTAGCCATTGAAAATGAGCTTAAGATTGTGCAATTTGGATAACAATACACTATTTGAAATGTCATAAACTGATATGGTCTTTCCTGGCAGACGGGTTTGGATTAATTTTATGAAAAAAATTCTGATGACTTTAGTTAAAAATTTATATAGTGAGACTTGTGTTAATTAATTAGTAGCTTAGCCTTAGCAGATTGTTGAATTTGTCAAGTGAAAACACAGTGCCAGTAACTTGTGACATATGGTCTGCTCTAGAACAACGCAAGCTGCTTCTTGGTTGTGAAGCACAATTTATTTGTTTGTGTACAACACGAACACAACACGTTTAGCGCAGTAACTATGTTGGTCGTGTTGACACGAGCGCGATCCAACACATTATGCACTATAGGACCAACATCAACACATGTGCCCCTACATGACCCAAAACACTTGTCATCCACGTTATTATGAATAGTTTACATGTATATATTTTTAAGTGGGTGTGTCGTGCGTGCCACAACACAACTAATTAATCGTGCATGTATGTTTTGGAGGTCCAACACAAACATGATTACAAAAGCATGTTGGGTTCAACAATGCAATCACTATGCGACTGCAAAATGCGTGAGCTCAAACACATTAATTTTGTATCGTGTTACGACATGAATTGTCAACTCTAAATAATTGTAACCGGTATTTCATGATAATATTCATTTCTCCTCTTCCAGACAAGTATCCTGGAGCTATAAGAGTCCCAAACAAGTTGCATAAAATGCTAGTACTCTATAGAGACTAACTATAGAGGTAAGAGTCTATAGACCCATGTGTTACTAGAACTTGCAACACTTGGCAAAACAACATCTTCAGCCCTAAAAAGAAATGGTTTAAATATTTTGCAAAAAATGAGTAGAATTATTATTTCTAAGGAAAATTACACGTACCATCCTTCTTAGATAGTCTTATTACACATACATATCCTAAAGATCAGTGTGTTACTTTTACCACCCTTAAAGATTACCACAATTTTACACATTCAGTTTTCCATCTAATTTTCCGTTTAAGAGGTCAAAAAGACTAAAATACCTTCTTACTAAATAAAAAAGAACTACCAAACAGACCCTTAAGTATTTTTGAAAAAAAAAGTAAAAAAACAAAAAACAAAAATAGAGGAGCTCGGCGGGACCTCCGGCAGCAACGGCTTCTCCCCCCGCAAACGTCCAGACTCCGCCCCCGGCCGCCCACCG